>BMAO01007526.1:150000-406447 GCA_019973975.1 Trichonephila clavata | reverse complement strand
AAATGTCAAATTTGTATATGCTACGTGTTTCATTGAAAGAGGTGCAGAAGCTGGTAGAATATTTTACGCATAATGAATCTTCTGCAACCACCTACAAGGTTTTCTCCTTAAGGTAAGCGAATCTCAAATGCTGCAAAATTTGTTTACGAGGACTCCATTCAAAATTCTGTGAGGGAAGCTATTTGTGAAAATGAAGGTAATAATAATATTGTGGAAGATGGCAGAAGCACGGTTACACATCATCAAATGTTGCAGTTACTGTGGCCAGCATTGATACAGGTAAGGTGATAGAAGTCAATATTCTTTCGAAATATTTTATATGTAAAAAATGGACACATAAAAACATTGTTTTTGTCCTGTCGTTGAAAATTCATGGTGTGGATATAAACAGGCTGAAGAATCGGGTAAGTCTTACAAACATAAAAAGTCTTCCGGTTGCTGTTGTAGTAGCAATGAGTTCTATATTTAGATATATTTCCCATCCTGATTTGTTGAAATAATGTTTGCATCGAAAAACACAAAACCCGAATGAAAGTTTTCATAATGTCATTTTTTTATCACGGGTTCCGAAAACAACATTTGTGCACATTGAAACACTACTCTCTGTTTTCTATAAATTATATTTTTTAAAATTGTGTGTTCTTTTTTTTCTATAAATTATTGTGTGCTCTTGATTTTTTTCTGTATTCATGAACTGGAAATTTTTATTTTATATATTTCCTATATATTATTGTGTATACTGAAGTGAAATTTTTGAAATATTCCTCAGACATTTAGCTAAAAAGCATATGTTGTAACACAGAAAAGGAAATTTTTTTTAAATTCATTATTGTACTCTGCAAAAATTATAATTTTAATCAGGCTGATCAATTTTTAAAAAAAAATATTTCACTTCTGTATAAAAATAAATGTTTATTTAATGCACACACAAATTTTTAACCTTTAGTGTTCAATAGTAAAAGGTACATAAATATATATCAAAATGCGTGGCATGAAGCTTGTTATATACAAAAAAAATCATAAATTTCGTGTTTAAAAATATAAAAATAGTTTTCTTGTTGTTTTGGATAAGATTTATGTAATATTTATAGAAACATTTTAATTCTTATGTTTAAAGAAATTTTGTTTACATGTGAATATACAAAACACTAATGAAACTTTTCGAAATGCCATATAATCAGATATTACTGTCTTAAAAAGATTATATTTTTAATTTGTGTCTTCCTTCTCTATAAATTAATTGTATGCTTGAACTGGAAATATTTATTTTACATTGCATATGTATTGTATATACTGAAGTGAAATTTTTGAGATATTCCTAAGACATTTAGCTAAAAAGCAGATGTAACATAGAAAAGGAAAATTTTTATAAAGTTCATTATTTCCACTCTACAAAAATTACATTTTTAAACATGCTGACCAATTTTTTTAAAAAAAATCACTTGTGTATAAAGATAAATGTTTATTTAAAGCACACACAAATTTTTAAGCTTTGTGTTCAATAGTTTCTTAGTAAATGGTACATAAATATATCCCAAAATACAATGCCCTTTTTCGTTGCACAAAACTTGTTACATACAAAAAATACACAAATTTCATGTTTAAAAACATAAAATCAGTTTTCTTGTTGTTGTTTTGGATACCATTTATGCAATATTTTAAGAATCCTTTTAATTCTGATACTTTAAGAAATTGTGTTTACATGTGAATTTATAAAACACTAATGAAATTTTTCTAAATGTCGTATAATGATGTATTACCAAAGCCATATTTTCATATATTGACACATTTTCGCATGGTATTTATGATGATTTATAATCAACTTGGTTGACAATAATATATCAGAACAGAAAATTCTTCAAAAATTGATGCATAATTTGAGAAAAATGATGCAAATGCTATAAAAAATCTCGATACATTAAAAGTGAAAAATGCTATATATGCATTTTCTGAGAAATCTAAGTAAAAGAAATAGTAAAAAGTCTTAAAAGTTATTGAGAATAAGCTAATATTTAAAAAAATAGTGCAAATACAGATTGTAATGCATGATTTTTTTGATGAAGTGACATTTTATAATAAAAATGCAATTATCTGAAAACGGTGTTTTTAAAAATGCGTGTACCTTTTTCTCAGAACCTATTCAACGGAAGCACTTGCACAATCTTCACTGAATATTACTGATATCTAACTATATATATTGAACGGAGCTTTTATTAATATTTGCATAATATTTTTGCAAAAGTCAGTTATCGTGAAAAAAATGACATTTTTCAAAAAATTCGTAGTGATACTGTTGCGATAAATGTTTTTGAAAAAACTAAACAATATATTTGAAAAAGCTTCCAATCATTTTAAATAAGAAAGTCTAATTAATGTACAGAAAAAATTTTAAGTCTGTACATTTAATAGTTTCTGAGAAAATGGTACATAAAAATGCTCAATTTAACATTAGCGGGATAGGGGGTACAGACTATTCTTAAATCTGATTCTACGGATTAGTTTTTTCAGCAAGATAAAGCACCTACACACAGGAGAACGGATGTTCTCACATTCTTACACTGGTACCTTCCAAAGTGTTGAAATTGTAGAAATGGAGATGCCGAAGAGATGTCTTCTGTTCTTGACCACTGAGATCACCGGACTTGAGGCAGTGCGATTTTTTATGGGGTTATGTGATGGTTTTTATAGAGGCCATTCTCAAAACAATTGGAGAACTGAAAGTTTGCATTTGTGATATGCATCCGTCAATGACTGTTCAAATGTTTCGGAATCAATGCCTTGGAATGGACTACGACCTAGATACTGTCCGTATGACCTGAGAAGTCACAGTGAACATCAACGACATATTTATACAAAATTTTGAAGTTTTCCTTCTACATTCTGCATAAACCGTGTCGTTAAGATCTTTTCATTTAAATAGTTATGTCGTTCGTAATCACAATTTCATTTTGACTTTAACTGTATACCGTGAACAGCAAAATCTAACTGTCAAAAATCAGCGACGTGGCCAATCAAGAGCACCATGGGTAATAAATGACAGAAGTTAACGGCGGCCGTGGAGATGCATTTGGGTGAATAGCCGTTATCGTTCAGCAACTGACCGCCCAGATCAACCAAGGGACTATCAACAGTGTCTTCCAAACTACTGTTTAGCGAACGTTTCTGCGTCTGGAGCTCCGAAGAAGATGCCTTGTTCATGCACCTATGCTGTCTGGTGTTCATCAGCAATGAAGGCTGAAATTTGCACGCCAGTACCACAACTGGACGTCCCCTGAGTGGCGACAGGTAGTGTATTCCGATAAATTACGTTTTATGTCCCATCAGAGGGAAAGACTTTGCAGTCAACAAGGGTACACGAGTGGGCCTTCGGTTTCGAAAGCCCATAGCGATGATGTTTCAACTAATGTTTTGCACTATGACCCATTGTTGGTGGCCCAGCATTAAAATCTACAGAAATCTGCGGTAGGGTTGCATGTCTGTCACGCTTAATGATTCTCGTCAGTCGTTGTTGGTCCCGTGCTTGCATGATCTTTTTCTGGCAGTAGTGATGTCATAGATGTGATGTTTTACCGGATTCTCAATATTCATGGTACATTTGTGAAATGGTCTTCCGTGAAAATTCAATTTCATCGCTACCTCGGAGATGCTACGTCCCGTCTCTCTTGCGCCGACTATAACACCACTTTAAAACTCACTTAAATCTTGATAACCTGCTACTGTAGCAGCAATAACCTGTCTAACAATTGTGCCAAATATAGGCTTTGGTGACCGCAGCGCCTCATTTTGAATGGTTCCGTATTTCTTTATTTGCATAAGCATGTCCGTACCAGTTTTTTGGCTCTTCAGCGTTTCTCTCTCTCTGTATATATAATAGAGAATATACTATATAGTAGAACTATATCTATACACACACATATATGTATATATATATAATGCCTTAAGACATTAGATTTATTTGTAACATCTTAACTAGATGGATTTCAGGTAAGAGAGTTATAGAAAAATATTCCTGGTATATATATATATATATATAAATCGAAAAATGTCGTAATATAAAAAAATAAAAGCCATCATTTTATCGCTACATTTTTCTTAGAAAATTATTAATAGAAATTGCATTTCAAATAAAAAAAATATTTATTTAAATACCTTTTTATATTAAAAATAAACACATGTCACACAAAGATTTTTTGAAAGCAGAAGTTTAATAGAAGCCAATCTAAGAATGTTGATAAAGAAAAGAGAAAAAGGAAAATTGGAGTAGGTCAGCTCCTGATCGATGATTTGTCATTCTACTCAAGAGGAAAATGACAAATCACAATGTATTGACTTGATAAGAATTTCCCTTCTCGTGTTTCTCAATCAATTTCCTAAAGTATGCTTGTGTATTAGTTCTCTTCTTTCAGAACTGAGGGAAAAAATAAACTCTTAAATAAAAAGAGTCAACTACATTAGTTGCACAGTCTACTTATACGAAAATCACCGTGAATTTTAAGAAATGCAAAGAAAAAGGAATATTTGGATGAATGCTGAATTATATTTTTCTCTTTCAAACATTTGCTAGTATGTGATGGTTTTGTTTGCTTATGATTTTTTCAGAGTATTATGTGCCAGATTTTTAACATTTCAAAAATAAAATTAATTAGCTTAAAGATCATTAAAATTTCCAAAGATCAATCTTGAGTATAACTTTATTCTGAAGCATCGATATTTTGTAGTGCTTATTTTATGCCTTATTAGAGAAATTTATTCCCTATTTAATTATTATTAGTCTAAGTACGAAAATTATTAATATTCTGAAACTCATTCGTTTTGGTTTCCTTTCCCATGATGTTTCAGTCTGGCTTGACTTAAGTTAACATTTCAATACTAACTTTCTTTTAGTACGAGTCTTACGACTTCATCAGATTTCAGTGATTCATTATTTTTTTCTCATGGAGAGTTTTGTGAATTTGTTTAACATGGGGAATGATACTCAAGGATAAATTACTCATTTTTATCTAATTAAGAGCATATCCTTATTATTACATTCTTCATATTTAAATAATTACAAATATTAGCATTTTTTTTTAAAGTTAAGATACACACATTTTTTCTTCTTAATTTACAAAATTTGTTATAAAAATTGCCCTAGTAAAAAGTAGACATATGCGATTGCGTCAGAAAGAGTGCAGTTATAACAAATGCACAAATGTTATAAAGTGCACGAAGGACGGTAAGAAGTGTAAACAGCATACGATATTTAGGAGTAAAACTTGTTAGTGGTAGAAGATATTAATCGAAATTAAAGTCGAGCTATATAAGGATGCTTCCAAATCGGAACAACGTGCAGTAAAACATTTTCTGATTGCAGGAGGTAAGTTTAATGTGGACATATATCGATGGATAGTAGCAGTCTATGGCGATCACTGTTTGCGAGAGAGTGTCTTGGAACAGTTGGTGTAAAAGATTTCGAGAAAGGCAGCAAACGATATCGGATCTCCATGACAATGTTCCCCTACACTTACACCGTGAAACTAATGTAAGTTCTAAAATTCCGTTGTAGCATGTTGGAGCACCCACCGTACAGTCCGGATTTATTACCATGAGACTTCTAAGTCCTTAGACCACTTAAGACAATATTACATTTGAATTTGGAAGTTGAAGTGTAGGAAGTTGGGTAGAACTTTCTCAAGAATCAAAAATGTTTTTTTCTAGATTGAAGATATAGACTTGTTGTCCAAGCGATGGAACCTGTTTTAAAACCCCCAGGGATTTTTTTTATTTTCATTAAAATAGTTTTATTTTCAATTGTATGCCAATTTTCATTTGAGGAACCGTTATACGCCTGTTCTTTGTTCATAAGGTATCCAACTACTCTAAAATTGTTAATTTTTCCAAAAATTGTCAAAATATTTTTCTGATTTTATTTCTTAAGCCGTGGTATTAACTTTATAAAAATACCAAATTTATTATTTTCAGTTCACTAGAACTAAAATTACAAGTGCAAAAGCAGATACTATTACTTTAAGCAAATGTCATACTTTAAAACACGTTTTACTCGTAATGTGTTTTTTTTGAAAATGCTCAAATGTATTTGCTAAAAATGTATAAAAAATAATTAACTGAAATTTTTATGTATGTTCTGTATGAAAGTAGAAGTATTTTAACCTTCAGACTTATCAATCAATGTTTTATTACAAAATTTACAGTCCCTTATGTTAATATAATCACTGTTTTCTTAAACAATATCATATTGCAACTAAGATAAAGTTCTCTAGTTTTTGCAAAAATTAAAATATCTCTTATCCTGAAAGTTATTTCAAAAATGAATAGCATAGCAACACATCAGAATTGAAAAATTGCAAATTTGTTCATAAACAGTTGGTACAGAATGGGCCCCGTTTATGTTGTTTGTTGTCAATTTTTACCCATTTTTTCCCGTTTTAGTAATAATAATTTCTTTTTATGTTCTTAATTTTAGCATAATTTTCTTAAAATGAACTAAGCAAATCTAAAAACAACAACAGAAAAAAACCATATCTTTATTATTTTTAAAAGTTGTCGCGAGTAGTCGAATACCTTAAGAAAACCAAGAGTACAAGAATTGCTGTGATAAAATGTGCATTGAAGTACGTTAAAAGTATCTGAGCAGTAATATCTTCATTTATTGTCATACGGATGTGAGGCGTGGGGATGTGGCATTTCTCTTTCTTTGCAATTTGACGGAGATTCATAATTATATGATGCGTTGACGATACATTTTACCAATACTCCTTGAACTGGTGGCCTTGATTTTTTTTAAAATTCTTTATAATTTTTTTTATTCTATGTTTGAGAGAGATCTTCAAATTTTTTATATATACTCCCAAACGTATGTTCTATAAAAGTTAGTATGACTTTAGGCCCGAGACTTTTACTTATTTTTTTAAATGCTCAAGTTAATAATTTTAAAAAAATCGTGTTTTTTCGAGGTATATCTAGATAAATAATTATTAATAATCAACAAGGGAACTGATTTTCAAACCTATTCTAACTTTTGTTTACAATTATCCAAGAAACATAAGTCACTTAAAATGACTAAAAAAGTTTAAAAATTGATCATTTTATAAAAATTTGAAAAAAATTCAAAAACTCTTAATTTTTAAAATTTTAAGATAATGGATATTCAAACTGAATTTTTACTTACAAAATTAGTTTAAAAATGTAATATAAATATAAAATTAAATTTTTGTAACAATACTGCGTAGCATTAAGCAGCTGAAGCATATCACTTTCTGCACAGATAAATCCTTATGTTAACAAGATTAAGGCAATTGAATAAAATGTTTGAATAATTAAATAGCATCAATAATGTTCTATAATTTAACTTTTTATGAAAAATTGAGTGTTTGAAACATTGAAATATGCCAATGTAAAAAATATAAAATAAAATAAAATTAACCGTTTGTGTGCTTCGTGATATTTAATTGTTTTGTTAGAAAGCTCATTAAATGTTCAATTATTTTTCATTGTAATGAAGATAAATATCTAAAAAATAATATAGCAAATCTAACATTGTCAGGATTTTTTTTTTAAATTTGCATTTTATTTTAGAAAAATATTTTGTAAAAAGAATTAAAAATTAGCTGATTTAATCATTATTAATATATTAGCTTTGTGATATTTTATAGCTGATATAAATTAACATTGTACATGACAGTAATTTAGTTAATCCTTTGGAATTCAAAACAAATTACATTAACTTTTTTGGATTTTAAGACAATGTTGATTTTTAAACTATATTCTCCTTTTTTTACTCTTTAAAAACAACCTCCAAATCTTTGGTGAAAAACAAGAAATGATAGAGCAGTTATTCCACTTCATGAAAATAATTTTTGAGAATTCCAAACTCTCTCTCTCTTTATACATATATATATATATATATATATATATATATATATATATATATATATATATATATATATATATATAAAACACTTTATTTAAAATTTGATATATATTTATGTAACAATTCATATCCATTTACTTAAAAATTTATAAAGGAACCAAATTTATGCCAAATTTCTGCATCTTTAGAACGTTTTTGAATTAATTTTAAAATACATTGCATCAGTTTTTATTAAAACGCATTTGCTTTTAATATTCCAAACTTATAAGAAAAAGTACTGGGAGAAAGAATAAAATATTCATGATATAACCATATTTCTGTATTGCACAGATACTGTGATTCAGGATAAAAAAAATACATAATACACATTTATTATGCATTCTTAAAAAGGTAAAGTTACAAAATTCAAACAACTCAATTTATCTGCGTTGAAAAGAAAAGTTTTATAAGTGTCGTGTATATATTAAGATGACATTTTGTTTTCTATAATTGTAAAAAATACTGTAATTTATATTTTACTTTTATCGCATTTTAAAAAGCTTTTAACACGTGTTTTATGCTGTAAGAAGAATTTGATTTCATACCTATAATGTCCTTAAATAATTTTTTTCTGGTTTTATTGAAATATACATTCATAATATACTGTTGCCATTTGCTTCGTTTGAAAGTAAGTTCTAAGCTTACAAAATGTGTTTCATAATCTTCTTGGTGTTTCTTTTTTATATATAAATAATCCTAAGGAAATATCTTACAACAAATTGTTTTATTTTATGTCTCGAATTTTATATAAGATACATAAAACTTTAAAAAATTCAATTCAATACATTAATATTATTTCGGAAACATGAGATTTTGAATCTGCGAAATACTTTCTAAGTAAAATCAAATATTATTTTGTTCTTTCTTTAGTATTTATGCTTAGCTATAAAATTTGTATGCATTATGCATGCAGTGTTGCGTTAACTTAAATATTAGCAATATTAGCGATATATAAAATAAAATAATATAAAAATTCTTGATGTTATCTTAGTAAGTGTTTAATTGATGTTCAGTTAATTATATGATATTAATTGTTTATTTTTACTGGGGTATATCAATTTTTTTCTCTTTGTATAAATATTTACAACAGAAACATTTATCCATATATAGTATAACAATTTAATCACGTTTTCGTGGTGTGGAAGTTTAGAGAGTGGACTGCCAGTTCAGGTGACGTCCATGTTACTTAACCAAGGTTCAAAATTAGGAGGTCCGTCACCAGTATCCCTCACTTTGCTTTACAATAGCCGTGTGGTTAGTTAACAACCATTCATGATGAGCAAAAGATATTTATTGTCAGAAGAAATAAATATCATTGAACCAGTGCTTCTCAATCTATCACTATTGATGACCCAATTTTCAATGCTAATGTTATCGCCCCTCCCCTTTATACAATAATAATATATTGAATTCGATAATAATGCATTTGGCGTTAAACTACAATGCGAACTTAATTATAAACAGAACAAATTAACAAGATAAGCATTACATTTCGTATATGTTATTTTTAAATAATACATATTTTAAGCAAATTACTTTTAAAAAATGGGATATACTTAATACGTTATTTTTTTCTTCCTTTCACTAATTTTGAAATTGGAGCAGATTTTAAAATGATGTTTAATTAAAGTTATATGTCTGCAATAGTAAAAATACCAGTCAGCAGTCCTATTGTGTATAAAAAAAACTGTTTATCAAGACTTGCTTCCGATTAGCCTGCGTACAGACGATCAACCTTCATATCCATGCAAAGATGGCTAAATAAATGAAGTCTGTTTAAATCAGTACAACATTTTATTGATTCCTCCAGCGTCTGAAATTCAAATTATATAAGCAGTAATCTCCTGATTGTTATAAAAAATAATACAAAAACTGTAAAATCTGGCGTATAATGCGCACTTTGATTTTGCAATTAAAATTTTCTAAAAGATATGTAATTAACACACAGTGAAATGCGTTTAACCAGAAAACGCTTAAGACGAAATATTAGTTAACACGAAATAATACAACAATCCGATCCGAGAACCTACTACGTATTTTCATGCATTTTTTATCTTATCACGAAACGAAAATCGATTAACACGAAAAGATTTCCCTTCTGGAGAAGGAGGATATTGGAAGCAAGTCTACACTTAATGAAATGTTTGAGAATGTTTCTGTATTTTTGGACTGTCCTGCAGTGTCATTAGAACATTTCGTAGCAGAAAATGATGATAAAGTGTGTTCAGCCCCGATTATGGCAAACAAAGACATTTTGTTCAAACTTCAAAAAATATCTTTGATGCAGATTTCGTCTACGAAAATTAAATGATTCCTATTCTCACGTCAACCGAAATGAGGATTATAATGAAGAGAATGCGCAATTATTTAGACACACATTTCACTGGTGAAATGAATAACAAAATGGATGACATTGAAGAATTTGTTGTCAATTTGATGCTAAGAAACAGTGTAAAGAAAAACACCAGATTATTTTCTAAAAACTCTGGAAATGTTTTGTTTCTGAAAAAAAAACTAGAGAAAATCTGTTAAATTTCATGAAGTTCCTGCGAATGTTTTTGTATCATTGATAGTTATTAAATACAAGCATATATACATATAGATAAAAATTAAGTATACTCTAATGAACTTAATTTTGTTAAATATATGTTTCTTACTGGATCCTTTTTGATACGAAAAAAAACTTTAGTCTCCTGAGTTTCGTGTTAATCAATCTTCACTGTACTTGGACATTTTACCCTAGAAAAGTATTTTTTAAATAAAAATTGAAAGTATTTCAATTCTGAAACTTTAAATATTTTATAAATATTTCATACAAATTCTGATATTAACGGTTCCTTTGAATTACCATTCGTCCGCAGCTACACGAGAATTATCTGGGACGTACATTATTACAATTTAAATCAAATAAGATAGAAGGATGTAAACTGGTAAGAAATGGAGTTTAAACGTACCTTAATCATATTTTGTTTCATAATCACCATATTTATTTGAACCTTAGTCACACCCCGAACTTTCAATATATTTTTGGAAACAAATATAAAAGTAGTGTAAAAATGTTTGACAATTTTTGATATTTACGAAATTTAAAAAATAAATAAATAAGTATAAATTTAAACTAATGAGCATTGAAAACTAATTTTATTTTACTAATGTTAAAAACTTCATCCTTAAATGAATATATACATGAATATGTAATTGATTTAACGGTTAGTATCATTTTCAACTTCACCCGTCCAATGAATTTTTCTACGTTTGATTTTATGCCACACCCGATTTTCAGCAGCAGTATGATTGTAAGAAAAAGTGCTGCTTAAATTCGGATAAATAAAGCAAATAAGTAATGAAGTCTTGAATTGTTAATTGTTTAACTCCTTCAAAATTAGTTAGTCATATTTAATGATAGAAATCTAAACATTTCTTCTAGTTTCCATTTTTAAAAAAAAATTTTCATGATGTCATAATTTAAAGAATAAATAATGTAAATGATACCGAAAAATGTTTGAAGTTTATTTTTTTAATGGATATACCATTATTAGCCAAGTCGGAATAGTCGTGAATTAGCGGCCGGCGTTTTGAGTAGCGTGTTTGAGTCTTGGTTCTGATGAAGGTTCCTCATGCATAGCAGCTAACACGTGTTCAATTTGTTGAGGTCTACAGTTCTGGAGTTTCCCTGATGTAGAAGTACAGAGAATGAGGTATGAACTAAACTGTCTTTTGCAACACTTTATCGAAGTTTAACGATTGAAACATCGCCAGAATATCTTGTGCAGTTACTAAGTACGACGTAAATGAGCAAAAAAAATATATATATATATAAATCATGTTCGCGTAAAGTCTGCAATTGTTATTCCAAATCACCTTACTAATTCTATACGAATTTCATTACTTCCTTCTTATTCTTCTTTCTCCCTTCTCCATTTTACCAATATTTCAATGGTAGTTTTACCACTTCTTTTTGATTATTGAACCTCTTACTATTTTTATACATCGATTATCACTACTGCATGCTATTACAGATAACTTACTATTTCCAAATGTTAAATCATAAAAATTAAGCGCTTAAAGTGAACTTGTGTCATTTTTAAAATTAAATGTGGGCAAATACCCCATCAAATAGAGAAGTATTATTTCGTGCTCCAGGATCCTTGCGTGAAGTGTTACAAAAAAGAGGCATGGAGTGCGTCTTTTGACGATCCCCACTGTTGTCTTGAGAAAGAGGATCGATTTCTTTCGTGTTGACACCCAATAGATTTTCTCTTTACTTGCTGATACAATTCTTAAACAAAGGAACATGTAGGTGATAAAAGAGTTACCTTCTAGGAGGATTGATCTATCCTGAATTTGGCGAAATGCATTTGTTACGTCCCGTAAGGGAGCCTTAAATTCAAGGTAATTGTTTTCCGGTTGTATGGAAAAGATTTTTCACTCTCATTGCAAACTGGGAACTATTCTATTTCTTTATTGTTATTTTTTATTTTACATGTGGCGATCAGTAAACAAAAGGATTAAATATGAGATGTCCAGATTAAGCAAAAATAATTTCTTGAAAGAAAATAGGTCAATAATTATATAAGAAGCATCTTAAATTGTATAGCTTGATATATCTGTAACTTACTTTAATCATACATGCATACAATGGCTTATTTTTTATTAATTAAGACATTGATCTTAAGCTATTTTCTTTTCATTTAAAGTGATATCCAACTATTTTCAAAAATCTTTTAAAGGGCAAATGGTAAATATCATAAACATGATGAAATAAATTTTTGTCTGTTTTATATATACTTGAAGACGCTTCAGCAGCAAAATGGACAGTGTGAACTCCACCTAATTCTATCTGATAAAAGTAACAGTAATTTTCCTTACCTAAGTATGAATTTCTAGAACAAATTCTATAAAGATACAATATTTTTATTAATTTGAGGGATATTTTATTCACTTCATTTCTTAAGTTATCTTTATTTAGATTATTTCACTATTTGTGGAAATAAATCCATGAAAAGGCGAGAAAAATATGCAAGTCTGAAAATGTATCCAGATGAAGAATCCAGTGACAAAGCACAGCCATTTTAAACAACTTACATAAAAAAATTATTTTAACTAATTTTATTTTTAAAGCAATTTTAAAAGAAATACTTTGAATTTTACCAGCTCATCTCAGCAGATAAAAAAATGATTCAGAAAAAATTAAATAAAGGATTCTCAGATAAATAAGGTATTAGACCAACTTTTGAATTGTGGTTATCTTCAGAATAGTATTTTAACACTTTGAATGAAACAGTAAGAACATTAAAAGTATATCTTTACTCGCAGAAACGGATTTTCGAAAGATGCTAACAATAAAAAAAATTAAAGATTTACTTATGTATCGATAGATATACCAATATTTATCTATTGATCAAATTATTAATATTTAATCTGTTTGAACTAGAAATGTCTAATTTGATTTAACTATCAGCATTTTTTTGTTTAATTTTGACGACAAGTTGTAAATGTATAGAATTCAAGGAGCGTAAATTGTTTTTTTTTTAATATACATTTTTGCTCTGGAAACTAATTTACTGTAAGTGTTAAATATTTAAGGTATCAGACTATCTTCGGAACGTGGCTTTGAAAAAAGCGTATAAATCAGGGTTTCTTAAAATGTAGGGTGCGCCCTTAGAGTGGGGTCTCAGCGCATTGAAAAATCGAAAGCAAAAGATTATTGTTTAAAAAATAATTAATTTAGTGACAGTAAACAAACTCAAAATACATTCTAGCATATTAAAATATAAAATATACATCTGCACTGATAAAGCGCATTTATAAATGTATCAGTACTGCCTACAATGCATTTTATAATTAATTTAAAAAGACTTAGTTAAGAACACGTTTGATAATTACCAGTGACCCCAGGGCTTGTCATATACACATTTTTTACAAAAAATAACATTTCTCTCTCTCTTGAAAATTTGTACGGTTTATAATTAATCCATTAACTGTCGGTAAAAAATTACGTGATTCGCTCCCCTATGTTACCATTTTCTATGAAGGTAAGCGTATGTGATGTATTGGGGAGAATGAAAAGACGTATATCAGTAAGACCTCTGAAATAAGTGAATCCTTCGCAGACACACACTGTCTCAAGGCCTTTTTATTTTATTCAAAAGAGTTCGGAATAATTTTATGGATAGCAATACACAGAGAAGATCGTACTTCAGAGAGACGTGTATATAAGTCCGAGTCAATTAATGTTTTGTCCAAGGAAGACGTTTATATACGTCGGTGGCACTTAAGAGGTTTAAGTCGTATTGTAGCTTTAGTATCAAAGTATAGTAGTACTGAATTCAATACAGTGTTATTGTATGGAGGGAAGGGGTGATTAAAGTTATGTTTGAATATTGGGTCGCAAATATTGAAAGTTTGAAAAGCACTGGAACAAATGAATAACTTATTTTTGGTATTTGTGGTATCACCTAAATTAAAATATACATAGAAAATGGTTTTAAGAATATTATTACAAGTCAAAATTTTATTTAAACGCAGTTTTTCGGCAAAAAATGAAGAGATAATGAGATATTTACAAAGCATTCTTTTTTATGTGGAAAATGCTTCTATAATAATAATATTTGACCACTGTATAGCCAGGACTTTTACATAGTGCCTGAACAAGGATTTTTGAAATATTTATTTTTTAGAAGTTGAGATATTCAAATTTTAATAAATAAGAATAGAGAAACTGCTACTAAAAACATCGGTTATTACTTCAATTGATACTAACTTTTAAAATAATGTGGAGGTTTAAAAATTCCTTGTTAAGGCTCTGTAGAGATGTCTTATTTATATATATAAGGCTAAATATTCTTATTACAGAAGAATTTTTCATAAAAGGAGAATGTCTTGAAAATACGTTATTTTTTCTTCATGTGTTGCCAAAAAATTGTATTTATCTTTATTCTTATTCGGGTCACATTAAATATCAATATATATATATATATATATTCCTTTGTACGTATTTTCGAAATCATGGTTCCGTTCGATCTCAAATTGTAGGGTGCGCTCTCTTTGGGGAACGTGATAACTCTGTATGTGTGTGGGGGGAGAGCACGAGCATATCGAAAAGTGAAAATTAAAGATTACTTTAAAAATATATAAATTTACTGCAAAGAAGCAAAACAGAATAAATTTTGACATTATAAAAACAAAATACACATTTACACTGACATAATATCCTTATATGTGTATAGGATTTATGCAATTATTTTGATAATTACTTTATCAATACTAAAGTAAGAACAAGTATTATGTCAACTAGTGACTCCCAAGTGTGTGCTTGTCTTTTAGATAATTTTTTCAAAGGAAAATTTAATACACATAACTATATTCTAAGTACCTTTCTATATTTAGCTCAGATATTTGTTTGGCCTTCAAAATAACCAATGCAAAAAATCCGCTTTCACAAAGGTAGGATGTTGGAAATAGATGATTAGATTTAAGAATGAGATGATTGATGAAATAAATATTTAATTTAATTAAAAATTACTTTGAAATCTATTCCAGTTTAAAAATTAGGAAGGAAAAAGTGACAGAATACAATGTTACTTAAATATAACTTACTTAAAATATCTATTACTTAAAGAAACTTATACGAGAGTCCCTTTGAAATTTTTGAGATACTCCTAGGTTTTTAAAGTTATACTTACACAACTTTAGGAGTGTTCAAAGTTATAACCTGAAGCATCAATGCACTTTTGTAGATGAATTTTTCACTGATTAAATGACGCAAACCATTTATTTCCTTGGAATTGATCAAGAAGAAATGTATTTATAGTAACATCAATCTCTTCTGAATGAAAACGACGTCCTCATAAAATCTGTTTTAGATTAAAAACTAACCAAAAGTCACACATAGATAGATCTGGAGAATAAGGTTGATGTTTTATCACTTTAATTTGTTTTTGTTAAAGAAACTCTACTGTTAATCCGGCTGTATGAGAAGATTTATTGTAATGGGGAATCATTAGTTCCCTAACATTAACTTCATGGAGAATTTATGGAAGATATTTAGTGGTATACCAGTTTGCTGTTTCTGTCTTCAGCTTTTTCAACTTGATGCCTTTGACCAATTCCTTACTTCTGAAGAAAACGGCATACATTACTTTTTTCATTGTTCATTGTCTTTTCACTATTGTTGATATGAAATCATCTTCAAAGACCCATATTTTGCTTTCTTGGCATGGTAGAACGTCAAAAAATGGTATGTACATTTCATCACCCGTTTTAATTTTAGAAATGATGTGGTGTCCACCATCATTTAGCAATTAAAGGCTCTTTGCTGATTCTGACACGCTCCTCTTTTTGGTGCTCTGTTATATTATTGGAAACCCAAACGGCAAAATACTTTTTTTCGTATGAAAATCTTCATGAATAATTTTGTTTATGGTTGCAAATCCAATGTTAAGTTCCTTCTTTATAATTTGGTAGGGACAGCGACTATCATCCATTAACATTTTTCGTATTTTAGACACATTATCCGGGATTACTGCAGACCGCGCGCGCGCGTGTCCTTTCTGTGTGTTATTCATCCTGAAAAGAATTGCGACCTCTGCAGAATTCTTTAAACCATCTGAATAAAGAAGCAAGACATGGAGATTCATCGCCAAATACTAAATGCAGCCATTGAAACGATTCCTCTTGATTTAATCCAGCTTTAAAATCATAGAAAATCATAGCACGGTAATGTTCTCGAGTCAACTCTATTTTCTCTTTTGTCTAAAATTTATTCTACGCCAAACAACTTGAAGTAAGCCTGTAAAAAGGCATCTGCTGTGTTAAAATGCTTTGTATTTTCAAATTAAATCGTTAATTTTTTTTGTTACTGCTCGTCTGCTCGTATCTCAAAATCTTCAGAGTTACACTCGTGTACGAAGTTAAACATTAATCTTGACAATTTCTATTCGTTATAATTAAGGTCGTATAATAGTTTTAGCCTCAAAGTACATTATTATTGCACCTAATACATTTTTATTGTAGGGGGGGGCAATTAAAATTATAATTGAAAATTGGGTCATAAGTTTGAGAAGCTTTACATTGAACAATAACTACTTAAAACATAAAATATTTTATTTATACCTCTAATAATATACTCCAGAAAAAATGAGATCCATTCGTTACTAACTAATTTTGTAGCGAATTTTAGCACGAAAAGGTGTGTTGAGGTACCAAAGGAAGACAAATTTTTAATCAATGGACACTTTGATTATGATTATCAAATCATCATTTAAATTCTTCCTAAGCTAGGAGATCCGTTAGGTTAATTATACTAATTAAAAAACTCTGTAATACTTAATTCCATACTTATCGTAATGAATAAATCCTAAGTAATACTAAGTGTCTTAAAATGGCCCATTGGATCATTTCTATGGTGCCCAGTTTTTTCAACTTTGTATCTCCATTTCTTCAATTCAATGTATACCGTATAAACAGCAATCAGCAATTCCCCTCTTCACTTGACTTTAAATAGCAACTATCATAACATAAAAAAGTGGTTCCCTTACAGGAAGTGGTTTGATAATCATATAACGTTAAAGACATATTTTCCGTAGATTATTATTTATGAATCACGAAAAGAATCCGTTACAACTGTATTTACAAGAATATTTATTTCAACAATGCGTGCGTGCACTCTTTATGGAATTTGAGTAATTGTTCCATTTGAAGTTTTCAGAAATAATAGAATAATCGCAGAATATTTTTGTCTGTCACACCAAAAATTCTTCCAGACCTTAATACTGTTTCTTACCTTAATCAAAATGTGTAGCTAAGTAATATTTCCACATTACACACTTTCAGTTTTGCTATGAAATTTGAAAAGTAAATTAGATAATTGTTTCATTTGCTTTCGATTCTTACTTTCGAATACGGAAACAATCAATAATTGCTTTCGAAGTTAAAATTTCAGTCATAAATATTCAAAAATGTATTATTTCAATCTTCACTCAGTTATATTTATCTAAATAAGTCTTAAAATGTAAATAGAAACAGTTCAATGAATAATTAAACTGCAAGCACTTTCAAAATAAAACAACTGTAATATATGCAGTGTTTGCTCTGGGTCAGTAATTCACATTCTTAGGACAAGTAATTAAGCAAGAATGGCAACATTATTTAATATTGTGTCTTTCTCTAAATATGTAAAAGCAAATACTTAAATATTTATGTTCGTGCTACTTGCAGATTAAGCTTGATAATACTGTAGCACTTTCGACTGCTCCATATTCAGCAATTCTACGTTTTGTGTTAATAATTCATATTTTTCTTTAATGGAGTTTTTCTTGTATTTCAATAATATAATTTTAGAATACTGAAACATGTGTGAAATAAAAAAAAATCAATGCTTCCTTTTCTTAATTATTCCAAATATTTTAACTTTCCAAAATTATTTGTAATGCAAAATATATGCAATTAATGGAAATGAAATGAAAAGCGACAAAGAAGTTTTTCATAAACATCTGTAGACATTTTCTTTGCGGTATTATTTAATGATCGATTTGCAAGATCATGCAGATTGATTGTAATTAGTTAGTTTTGAAATGCATTTTCCTTTATTTTTTCAAGAAGTATGTATCAAAGTATGAATTATTTATACACATTGATGCAACAGAAAAAAATGAAACATGATACACGGCATTGCAAGAAATATTTTTTTAGGGCATCCCCGAAATACTAACATTAAGGGTGGAAAATTAATTAACTCATTTAAATCTGCAAGATTTTGTTTTTTAATTGTAAATTTGAAGCCGTCGTTTCTGATTTTGATCTGCTGAATCTATACACACACTCTATTATAGCAGTTGTAATATGAGTATTTGATTAAAAAAATCCTATTTTTTAGCCATTGCCTTTATATATTTTTGCAGAAAATACTTAATAATGTGAAAAAAATTATGTATTGTATGTATACACATTTAACTTTCTATATATATATATATATATATATATATATATAATCCAAGTAACTCAATTTATTATAGGGTGGACAATTAATAAATAAAGAATCAGTCTGACTAATAAATAAATAAATATTGGTAAGCATCAAAGCCCTTCAAATGTGTCAAAATTGTGAATAATTCAAGAGGGAATAAAATTATAAGCAACTAACGTAAAAATAATTTTACAAATGATTGATATTATTATAGAAAAATAATTTTTAATGCAATTCGAAATTAAATATTCAAAAGAAACAGCAAATTCTTATCTCAAATTTCTCTGTCTTTTATTAGCTAAACATTTCTACAATTTTTATTAACATATAATGTATTCCTTATAAGTTCTAAATTTAATTATTTTTATTTTTTTGAAAAAAAAATGCTTTAAAGTAATTAGGTACAATTTTCTTAAAAGGAAAATGGAAAATTAACTTACTGAAAATATTTAATTGGTCCACTAACTTTGTGGTGACCTGTAGCCACCTCTTACACTAATACCTTCCTGTCTATCTGAAAGCCCGGACGGATGTGTTGGCGGACTTAAAGGATCGTAAGACATAATTCCAATTCAAACTGATTTATTTATGTTTATCAATATGTTACGAATAGACACAACACAATACTAATTAAGATAAATAAGCTAGAGTGGAGTGAACAGGTGAGATATCAATACCAGAGGATAATAATACAGAATTTCAACTGAATCTAGGACAGCTTAAACGTGCACAATTACAACTAAGCCTCGCAATAATAATCTGGTTTTCTTAATCAAAGTCACTGACCTTATACTTTACTGCTGTGGTTCCTTCGTGACGAATTTCAGGTACTTTATTTAGCTGGATGAATTGATGAAGGTTCCACGCTCCGTAATAGTGAATTTCACTATTTTAAATCCACTTCTCTCCACGTACATCAAAACGTATCAGGCTCGCTTTACTTGTCAACAACAACGTGTCGACTTCTCGATCTTTAATTCTCTTGACTTCTCACTTCCTCTTACTTAGCTCCCTTCAACTCGCGAAAACCGAATTTATATTATATTCCTTATTTACATAAATCACGCCTGGCTTTCGATGAAGATTGGTTGAAATAAATAATTTGAATTAAAAGAAAAAAGAAGTTAGTGAAAACCCGTATAGATCCGTCACAACTTTTTTATAAATAAAAAGGAATTTTCATAGATTTATTTTAATAACATACTTTAAGCAAAACTTGAGCTATTATTCCCCTGTGCAAAGCTTTTGAGAGAGACGTAAGAAAAAATGGATGTTTCTATTTCTTTATTTTATGTTAAAATTTGAATCATTAACAGGAATGAAAAGTACCAGAAATGCCAAAAACTGTTAGGCCGACAGTCAGATCAAAAACTAACAATTAAAACGACAATGATTTTAATCTTAAGTCCTCTGATTAGATGACCCCCCCCCCCAAAAAAAACTGCTGTTATTCAGCTAAATTTCTTAGTGTTTTTATTAAAACGAAAAGTATAAAAGTACTTTGATCTGTCATTATTACCTAGAACTACAAGATGGATTATTTTTTACCAAAGAAGCAATTATCATTTGTCTTGGGGAAAAAAACTTTAATTACTACCTAAAAATAATGGTATTTCTTTCAACACCGGAGATTTGTCTAAATTGTTGCGACACAGAACATGACATTAACTGAAGTAACGAACAAATTTGCTAAAGGACAAATCCTGATTTCTTCGGATTAATTTTGGAGAAGATTACTCTTAATGAAGAAATTGTCTTTTTTCTTGGAGTAGTTGAAACTTTTGAAGATATTTTGAAGATTATGTAGCATTAAGGAAACAAAGGTATAGTGATAAGTAAGGGATGTGATTTTAAAGCATTTTAGATTGGAGTTTTTCAGAAATAAACATTTGAAATAGTTTGAAAACTCCATTTTAGGCTTTATAACAAAATAAAGATAATTGCAGAAAAAATTACTTCTGTGGGAAATAAGAATTGAATGTACCTGTGTTCAAATGTTTGGAGAGTAAATTTGTATCATTGTTTGGAACTGTAGAAACTAAATGTTTACCTACAAAAATGTGCTTTCAAGAATAAGTTTCAATTTTGAACAGAATGAGGCACACACAATGTGAATATAAGAGTCGAATTTATGGAAATTGTAAATATAAGTGGTTGCATTTTACTTTTAATTTTATTAAATTGTTATTTAAAAGATGAAATACTTATACTTCAAAAATAAACCACACGATTTGTACATGGAATAAAATGACTTGTTTTAAAGTGAATTATTTTTATTTTATTAATTTGCTTATTCATTCAAATGTCTCGTAGATACAAAATTTAAAAAGTTCATAGAGAGAGAGAGAGAGGTAGTTCATTGAGATTTACATCTCGCATTTTAATAATATATTACCTTGTAAAAAGCTCTTTCCGTGGGAATATTAATAATGAAACAGAAACTTTTTACTTATAGCCAACTGTAATTAAATAATTTCCTAAATATCTGCTATGAATATGCTTTTCTACGTCGAAGCTCTTTGATCTCTACTACATCTAGACCTAGTTTAGATTGATGTATTTTTTTAATTTATTTATAATTAGGAATAACGAAATTGTTAACTTTTCCATTCAAGTATTTACAATCATAATTTAAAAAATGTACACATTATTATTAAACTACTTATGAAACGGCCAAATTTCTTTGAGGAAGTATATCAATTGAAGCATACTTTAAACATTCCTTAAGTATCCATAAATAAGTAGATCAACCGTGCTTCTACTAATAATTGGTTATGGAAAAAAATTCATTTTCTACGGTTCGTGAAAAAACAGAAAAAAAAGCAACAAGTTACAAAAAAAAAGTTACATGCAAAATTCTGCAGGGGGCAATTATAGCCAACAAGGGCACACATACAAATAAATTATTATTATTATTATGCAGGTTGTTATCAAAATAATAAAAAAAACATGTCAATAAAAGTGAAATTTTCGAAAACACTTCGTAAGCACTAAAATATATTAATGGCTACCAGTATATATATATATATATATATATATATATGTATATGTTCTGGTAGAAGGGGGTAGATTTGTATGAGTCCTGATCACTGGATCAAGAGTGACCAAATCATCTTAAATTTTAGGAATTTCTAGAGGTACTGCCGGGCTCACAACCCGACTAGACAAGCTCTGCAAAGCAAAATAATGGGCAGAAGGAGAAGCTCAAAGAGAATGACGGTTATTAAAGTGGATTGTAATGTCCAAAACGTAAAAAATATTGCAGCAAAAGTAAATGCACAGTGCAATCAGTATCTTAATTCTCTAGTGTTAATGATTACAGTAAGAAGGCACCTTCATGAGCAGAACATTTACGGCAGAGCAGCAATTCCCCACCACTTGTCACAGACGGTTTGCCAAACATTGTCTACAGCGGTATCACACTCACAAAGTAGAGGAAAGGACTATGGTCTGCCGAATCACACCTTTCACAGTTTCATCTACAACGTGACTAATACACGTCTGGAGGACACCTGCACAAGCATATGATAGAGATGGTCTCCATTGAACTGTGACTCATGAGGTGGATGTGCCATGATATGGACAACCTTGTTGTGATTTTCTGCAGGACCAATCGTAACCCTGAAAGGAAGGATCTCTGGAAAGAAGTATAGAGAAGTTTTAGCTGACGAACTCCATCGTATGATGCAAATTGTGGTTCCTGCAGGAGATGGAATTGTCTAGGATGATAAAGCACATATTCCTGCAGCGGGACGTCAACAATCATGTTTTTATGTAATCGAGGTTGAAGTCTACTTGGCCTGTAAAGTCACCCGACCTCAATGTAATTTAACCGTTATGTTGGTCTTAGAGCGATCAATATGGGATGTAATATTGTGTCATAATGTTTTAAAATTGCGGAATTTTAAGTTTTGGGCAGATAAGTTGTGGTTATTTCTCACTTGATGAGTGTAAAGTTTGAAGCGGGGGTTGTCATTTCTCGGGGAAGAGGGTTTTAGCTCTCAACCCCTTTCGGCTGAATTTGTTTCATTGGTTCCCTCTCTCTATCGCTTGGTGGGTAAAATAAAATTTAATTATCATGCGAAGTCTTGGAGGTTTCTACACCATAATAAATGGAAATTCCACAAGAGAAAGTTAAAGAAAATTATAACATTTATGCAAATATTTGTAATATATTTAAACAAACTATGAAAAATAATGAGTAGAAGAAATAAAAGGTTATATTTTCAATGTCACTGATAACGTAGATTTTTTTTTGTTTTTTTTTTCCATAAGCTATGCGAAATTTATTAGATTTATATATCAATTTTTGCTTAAATAAATAACCACGGGATAGTTAAAATGTTTGCTACAAGACAGATATTGCTTTAACTATTTAAACAAATATATAGAACAAAGTATTTATGTAAGGTACAAAGGTAAATTGGCAGTTTTTTTATAATGTAATACGTATCAGTAAAAAATTAATATATATATTTTTTGCTGTTAAATAAATTTAAAGAATCCGCACTATCACTTAATTCAATTATGGCTGTAGTGCGTAAAAATTTCAAAGCAATTTAAAATTATTTTTTTCCGTTTAAATATATAATTAAAGCAAAAATATTATCAGAAAGTTTAAATTTCTATCTAAGATTAAAATATTAAAGTTTTTAGTATGCCTATTATAATCAACATAACTTTGATTGCAGTTCTTTTTTTGTTTAATTAAGAGTACTTATTATTCATGAAATTCTTAGAAATATCTTTCATTTATACTGAGAATACTTTTTTTTTTCGTTTTCCTTTTATACATATGAAGAAAAAAAAGATAAAAACAAATTTATATTTCCTAAAGACATTTTTAAAAATAATTTTTTACGTATACTTTTTCATTTCTGACATCAGCATTATTAAAAAAAATTAAATTATGATGTTTTTTACCTTTTTTTTTGCTATTTTCTTTCATTTCACATCCTTATAATTTAATTAAGTTAGCCAGGTTTCTAATTTCCAAAACCACGAACATGTTTTTTTTTTTTTTTACTAAAATACAAATAGTGGATTAACTTTAATAATCTTCCAGGTTAAAAATTTCTGTGTTCCTTATTAAGATTCTTGTAAAACTGTGTTTTTATGAAATAATTTATTGTTATGATACCATGATATTCCAAAAAGTTATGTTTGATGAAATTAGGCTTTCCATGAAAATATTTTCTTAAGAAACATATAAAAAGGATATTTAAATATTAATAAAGTTGTAGAATTTTTTAGAATACTTAAAATAATCCCTTAATTGGTGATGCTAAGTAAATATATATATATATATATATCTGTTTTACTTTATTTATTCTGATTAAGATACTTAAAATGCTGTTATGCATTATATTAATCAAACAATTTCCAATAAAACTTTAAAAGTTTTATTAATTGAAAGCTCGTTAGTGTAGTTTGCTTTTATAAAAATTTTTGATTTATTTGTTGGGGTATTTCATGGAATAATTTTCTGTTAAAGCATTTGATTTCTTCTATTTTTTCACATTTTCCAAATAAAAATTAAAGTAGTTCAAATAAACAAAATCAGAAGTTTATTTAAAATAAATTTCATTGAATTGAATTTCAAAGTACGACGCGCTTAAGGTCTTGAAATAAACTTGAATTTTTAAGGCTTTATGCAATTTTATTTAATAACATTAATGCTTACATTTAGTTGCTTCCTTGATTTAGTTCCAATGTAATTTTAGCATTATTTCCCTAT
The DNA here is from genome assembly GCA_019973975.1 of Trichonephila clavata. Classification (NCBI taxonomy): domain Eukaryota; kingdom Metazoa; phylum Arthropoda; class Arachnida; order Araneae; family Nephilidae; genus Trichonephila; species Trichonephila clavata. Next base: position 381,835 of record BMAO01007526.1, on the reverse strand, counting down.
ATTTTTCAGATATTATTAAATTAACTATATAATAAAAACGAGTTAAAATAGCCAATTTAATCAACAGTCAGTTTGTAAAAAACATTTAATCAAATGAAATCAACTTTGTTTTCCATTTGTAAAATCAAACATTGTGTGTCACTTATATTAAAATGATAAAACACTTTCCTCTTTCCATAATTTGTCTTTTAAATGTTTTTCCAGTATAAAGTAAAAAAAAAACTTTTCTTTAAAGAAAAAGTTAGGACCACAGCACTATTAAAAATGTCTTTAACTGAATATATTTTTATTACAATTTGAAACGTAATGTAAATAATTATAAATAAATTATAGTTTAAAAAGCCAAAAAATAAGCTTTTATAATTAATTGAACTAAAAAGTAAAAAAAAAAAAATCTTAATACAAGAATAAAATGACTAACGCATCGTTTATTAAACTGTAGGGCGCGCTCTCCTACTGGGCCGTGATAATTCAACAAAGGGGTGCGATCATATTAAAAATTCGAAAACAAAAGATTATTTTTAAAAAATATTAATTTAACAAAAGTAAACAAACAAAATACATTCTAACATAATAAAAAAATAAAATACGCATTTGCACTGATATACACACTTACAAATGCATCAGTTGTGAGTAATGTCTTTGATAATTAAATTAACAATACTAAGTTAAGAACAAGTTTAAAAATTACCAGAGACCCCATAGACTTTCCATATATAAAATTATACACTAAAATTAACACTTATCTGCCGATTAAAAGTAAAAATTTTCTACCCAATGCCACCGTTTTCCACGTAGGTGCACGTATGTGATGTGTTGGGCAGGGGGGGGGGATGAGAAAAGGAATAAATAAACATATCCTCTGAAACAAGTAAATCCTTCTCAAACACACTGTCAAGTTTCTTTTATTGCATTCTAAAGCCTTCGGAATAATTTTTATGAATAGCAGTGCACAGAAAAGTTCGTACTTTGGAAAGACGTACATATATACGTCCAGGGAAATTAAACCTTTGGTTGAGCGAAACGTTTATATACGCCGGTGTCACTTCAGAGGTTACAGTCAAATTGTAGCTTTGCGTCAAAGTATAGTATTATTGAATTCAATACATTGTTAATGTATGGAGGGGTGCACCATGAAAATTATTATTGAATATTTTTTTTTTGAGACTCTAGACAGATTCCTTGTGTGCCAACAAGTATAACACAAGGCTTACAAACGTAAGTCAATACTCGATCAATAGTAGTAGGAAGTTTTAAGTACAGGGATACAAGCACAAATGGGAAATGGAAAGGTAAAAAGAAACAAGACGGGATGCAAATACAATAAACACAGTACAAAATACAACATTGCTCACATGCAAAAACGGAGACATTCAGTAAATAAAATTATACAATGGTGAAGGTTTGGAAGCACATGTGTGATCAGAATAAGACTTTCAAAATACAAATGAGTAAAAGCATGCATACACACAAATACTTAAGAATATACACACAGACATATATATATATACATATATATATATATATACGCACTTTAAAAAACCAGATATATATACATACGTACACAGTAATTGTTAGCAAACACACACAAAATAATAAAATAGTAAAAAAAACACATTTTTTTTTTTTAAATAAAAATAATTAAATTGACAATCTAAACAATACGAGAAAAAATGCTATTAATATATGCACAAAACGATGTAAAAGAAGACTTGCTCTGAACAAAGGCAGAGAAAGGAGGAGGCCACGCTATATTGTTCTTTTGTAGGCAATTCATGAGAGTACGTCTTTCGGAAGAGAATTTAGCACAAGCAAATATTAGATGCTTGACATCCTGGACTGAGTCACTGGAGCAAGAACACTGGTCAGTAGGCGACAAATTAAAGCGTTTCAAATAGGCTTTAAAGTTTCCATGCCCAGTGAGAAACTGGGTAAGTTTAAAATTAGGATGAAAATGTTTAGCCTTAAATCGTCTTTGAATAGAAGAAATAAATTCCTTGGTGAAGTGCGCATTATTTGATATTTGATATAATTTATTAAACTCAGAAATAATTTTTTCCTTAAAAATATTTTTATAATTTGATTTTTGAATGCTGATAGGAATCAAAAAACTTAATTTTGTAGCTTCTTTTGCAAGCCAGTCAGCTCGTTCATTGCCATAGATTCCCGTATGACCTCGAACAAAAGTAAAGAAAACTTGTACACCTCTGATTCGAAGAAAATTGAGATTAGTTTGCGTATTAACAATCAGTTGATTTTGAGAATTATTGTTATTTAAGGCATACAAAGTTGAAAGAGAATCACTGTAAAATAAGAAATTCGATGAAAGATTTTCGTTTTTACAGATACAAGAAACCGCTTGAGCTTTCAGCCTGAAACACACTATATTCATCTGTTATTCTAAATTGGCGAGTTTCCATTTCAATAAAATCTTGGAAGATAACAAATGCAAGGCCAACCTTATTGTTAATTTTGCTACCATCTGTAAAGCAGACAACAGGAAAGTTGTCTTCGATATTTTTACGATAATTAACAAAATTATTATTGAATATTGAGTCGCAAATATTGAAAGTATGAGAAGCCCTGGACTAACGAGTAAATGAATGCCATTGGGGTAAAATTGTGAGGAGCTCGATATAAATTGTTATAAGTTCTTAATAGTTCTATTCTGAAAAGCAGAGTTACTGTAAAAAATGTAGTACAAAGCACCCCACGCTTTTACCACAATGAGATTAGTTTTTTCGTTGATCATTTTATTCTTATATTACAAATTATATTTTCTTTTTGAGTTCGATTAGCTATAAAAGCGTATTTTTAGTTTTTTTAAAGCTATTTTTCATTTTTTTAGTTCGATCTACAATAAAAGCGTGTTTTTTAGTTTTCTTAAACTATCATAACTCATTTAGTCACCAAATCTTTAATTAGTCGCCAAATTTGGAAATGGGAATTCATTAAACCTGCTCAGAATGATTGAATATAATTATTAAATTATCCTATTGTAATAGGTCTTTTACAAGTGTGTAAAATTTCGAATTAATCTGACCTTTTAAAGTGGGTAAAAATAGAGTTCAAAGATCCCGTTGCATCGATATGAAGCTAATAAAAGTGCTTTAAGAAGGACACAATTTATATACAATTCTGAAAAGAATATTATTTACAACTGATAAAAAAGCAGTGTTTCTTTGCAAATAAAACTGAGAATAATTTTTAAATTTACAGCTTAAGGTATCTTTTTATTCACTGAGAAAAAAATTAAGCGGAAATACAGTATGGAGGAAGGTAAATTATGGAATGTACTTTACAATAACGAGTTTGCTTTTGTTGCAGAGGAAATTAGAGTTTTAAATCAAAATCAATTTGTTTTATTCTGTAATTGAATAGAAGCTAAGAATACGCGTGTAAATATACTTTAATAAAAATCACTAGAAAGAAACAGTCTTTCAGATAGATAGATAACTATTAATATCGCTTATTAATAATAGGTTTAATTGTCTATTCAGACAGAATATATCAATTGTTTTTATCGCTTACGTTTTCTTGAGATTAATAAAGAAATTGCTTAGTTTTAAATACCATTATTTTGTATTTAACAGAATATTTTTCTTAATATTGAACAAAATTAATTATTAAGACTGTTGATGTTTAGCATTGTTTCCGTTGTTAATTAAAATATATACATAAAACACCATAAAACATGCCTCAACTTTTCTTTCAGCCAACAATTTGTCCTATGAATGGACAATTCCTTGGACAACGAACATTTCCTTATGTATTTTAAGTAATGAAAAATTATCCGAAGTCAATACCTGAAATCACTGGCCTAATTTTGAAGAGATATTAATGATGTGTCAGTAAATAGAAATTATTTCATTTTATTTTATCTCAGTAGTCTCTCAGTCTTTTATTACCTTTTCCTATTACATTTATGAACGCTTTAGCCAGCTGATGCTATCGAGTTGTTAGTACGAGTTCTTGTGCCACAGAAGACCCGCTGATGTACGTTAAATCTCTCAAGACTCACAAAATATTCATAGGTGAGTAGACTGCTAGCTTATTTGTCACCCTAGTATAACATGAGTGTAAAGTTCAAAACTACGATTGTTGTTTAAGAGTGTAACGTTAGTAAAAATGAAATTAAATTGGATTTCTAATAATTTGCTAGAAGCTTTACTTCATAACTCTTCATTCATTATTGTTACCTCAAATTTCCGTGTATAGTTTTACGTTTGCAGAAAATAAATGACATTAAATATATAAATATGTATTTTTTGTAGATAACAATTTGTAAGAGAAATACATGTATTTAAAATAAAAAATTTATTTTTTTTAAATATGATTTTTCTTTTATTGAATCGGTAATATTTATAAGAAAAATTATGTTTAATTTTTAAAACTGATTCCTACATTATTTTACCATATGTAGTTATAAGTGTATAAGCCTTTTATCAGACTACAAATATAAGTTAATTTTGCAGTCTTGGTAATTACAAGAAGAGTTTTCTAACAATGTATCATAATTTTGTTTTAAAATATGTAAAAAACATATAAATATAATTTAAAACATTCACAATGCAAATTATTTATAATTATGTAAAACGTTTTGTTATCGTGTCTGAGGAGATTTTTGAATCAACCATTCCTGCTCAATTAAAGGATTTTTCATATGTCGCTGCTATCCATTTCATACAGTAAATAAATAAAATATAATATCGCCGAGTGCCAAGTTGTGAAATCATTAAAAAAATCAATATTTAAATATTTTATAACATAATTTTCATAATTTGATTTTTTTTCCGTCGCGCTGGTTGCAAAAGTTAACTATACATAAATAAATGTATCGCATTTGGTAAAAACGACAGTTTTAAAACTCTTTTTCGAATTGCCAGTGATTAATCTCCATTAATTAGTTTTTTATGTTTGTATACAAATACACCCATCAAAGTACAAAGGCTTTTGCAGTACTTTTCATCGGTATGTTCAAAGAAAACTCGTGTCGACTTGAATTTGAATAGTTTCAAGTCACAAACAAGATTGCTTTATTTGACTTGCGTTAAAAGATGAGGTTCGTAAGAGGTTTTGATGGCTGCAAATATATGATTGTTTAAATAATTACCTGTAATATTGGTATCTTCTTCATCCTATATATTGAGATTTGTTGGAGGATTTGATACAATTAAGTCATCTCTGTGATATACATAGCAGATGTCAAATTTGAGTTCTTTACAAAATGATTCGATGTACCAACATTACTACTTTGTGTTGCAAAAATAACAGTCGGCTGAAGGATCTTGATGTTATTATCACCACATTAATATGGTAAAGCTCATGTGCCTAGAACATTGAGTCCTATAACTTAGACGACTCGCCCATGATGAACAGAATACATAAGAAGGCCAAACAAAATACACAATATAAAAAATACAATTCTTATATATAATTCAGTTCATAATTAATTACACTTTTTAACTATCAAGAAACGTTTTTACTTAAAAAAAATTAAAATCTGCAATTAAATAACAAAAGATATGTATATATATATATATGTATATATATATATATATATATATATATATTACAAAAATATTCAAAAAATAGTTATATACCTAAAACTATAGTCATGATGGAATAGATTTAGACACAGAAATACTAGAGCAAGCTCCTAGCCTTAGGAACCAGGAATGCAGGTTTAAACAATGTTTTTCGGCCAGCCAACCTTCACCTGAATTTGCCAATACTCTGGGCCATAGGGAAAGCAAGAAATTTTCTAGAGAAGTTTAACTATCATTATAGATGAAACCATAATCTATTAATGTAAAACGATAATATTATAGACTGTAATAATTACTAAAATATTTAAAATCAAATTTAAACTATTTGATAAAGACTTACCACGTGACTCATATTCCCCGGCTATGTACAATAACAGTATCGCATAAAATTATTAAGTGTTGATAAAATAGCATTAATACTATATATACACATTTAAAAACTCTATATTTTATTTTAAAATTTATAGAAAATAAAAGTACCACACAGACATATACAATTAACTTTTAAGAAAATATAATATTGTTAAATTACTTTGCTAGAGGCGCCATATATATATATAAACTATGGAGTACAGAAAAAAATTCGATTGCAGATTTTAATTTGAAATAAAAAGTTAAGTCAAATACTCAACAAAACTTTTATGGTCCAACGATGATGTTTGAGAGTATTATCAATTATTAAATATTTTTTATTGTACAAAAAGATTTATTTTCCTAACCGTATATTTTAGGTCCCCAAACGTTTATGGAAAACAATACTAACAAGGGTAATAAAAATAATTTTTAGGCATTCGAACCTAATATTAAATTGTGAATACGCAAAAATTCTTGATTGCTTACTATATTTTCCACCTTTCGTATAAATTCTTACATTATATTGTCTAAATAATGATTACATAAACAGATTTTATGTATCGTGTAACGTCTTCTTATATTGTCATGAAAGTTCAGTATGCATCTTCCTTAGAAACAATGTAACAGCCGGAGGAATATATATTTTCCATTCGATATTAACCAGATCATTTCCTTCTACTCATATAATATTAATTAAAGACGAATAATAAGGTAATATATTAATTAGTATAACTAAGAAAAAGAGAAGAAATATATAAATTTCCGCGTTGTCGATTAATCCATTTCTAATTTGTTTCTTTTTTCAAAAGCACGAGATTGCAAATTCTATTATCATAATAAGCTACTTGTAATTTTGTTGTTTGTAATTATGTGCTATACAACAATCCTAGAAATACGAACAAAATAATCTACCTAAAGTTTTAGTTTATTTCCGAAGCATATCCGAGAGAAATAGAAAACACATACACACAAAGATCAATGTTCTGCTAATTCATTCAAACGCATATACACAAACATATTTTCTATGTTTTAATTGTTTATTCTAGGGATATATATTGTTGAAAAAATGCAAAAAGTTTTGTTCCATTATTTTGCAATATTATCCGAAAAACATAGCTATAAAAAGAAGTCACTTTTGTTTGTTGTTATAGAAATGCTTGGAATATATTTTCCTGTTTGGTTTTAAGCTTTGAATTTCGTAAAGGTATTTATAAAACATATAGGAATATATTTTTGTAATAAAAGCTAAAATGAATGTAAATTCTCATAAATAAAAAGTCGTATAAAAATGACTTTTTACAAATAATAATGAAATTTCAAAATTATTTTAAGTCCAGAGAGTTTATAAAATTGTCATGTTCCATGATACTCCATCAGCTAATTAAAAAAATTGTACATTTTAAAAACACTCTATTTAAAAGGCAAATGTGGTAAAATATATTAAACTGAATTAGATAAATTGGGATATTTATCATGAAAATTAAAAATCATGAATGGGCATATGGAGAGTTCTCCACACAGATAACAAGGACAATTAACAAACAGTATAAATGAAAATAAATATCCATTTTTCATATAACAATATCAAATACACAACCAATTTTAAAAATATACAATTATTCAAAAGTCATATGGGAAATGATCTAGGTTACGTTAGAGCCCTGTGTTAAATGCAATCACGTGTTTTTAACGTATCAATTCGAGTGTTTCTAAGCAGTGCTGCATTTTGCTTTTTTCAAAACATTTCGCTAAAAAAGCAAGTTTGTTAATAATTGATCTTATGAAAAGACAGACAAAACAGTTCGTCAGGAGAGATGGAAATTTCTTGTGGAAAACCCAATAATTGAAATGAAGGATACACAGTGAAGTTCGCAGAATAAATCTCAGAAGGTCTTCACACCTTCAACAGTGCTCAGACAAATATCAGTATGTAAAGTATACGCACGTAAAATATTATTCACAAACACCTCTCGTCCTACTCAACAACCGAGATAATCACTAATCGACTCTTCACGGTCAAGGCAAGACTACTAATTACAAGTCAAAACAATACTGACTCAGTTTCGGCAAGCGTCCATCTATTTATATGCCTCGCGGACCCTTCAGTAAAGATACGCTTGCGTCATAGATCATGAAATTAGTGGATTTCTCCACAAAATTCCAGAAGAATACAAAGGGTCATAAACATGTTTGCCAAAGTCGTCAAATTGGTCCTAAAGTCACCAAATAGGTCGCCAAAAATAATGCAAACTTGACTCTATCTCCAAGATTTTGCCAAATTTCCATTGAATCGCTATTATAACTTAAGGGACGGCGTTGCTTGAGAATATTATAATTTCAACATAAAACAAATATAACAGAGTAATATAAATGCATCACACATCAAAATAAAAATTATTTACACTATTTGACTCAAAATTCGTTTCAGTACTAACACATATAAATTTACAAATTGTACTTGATTTCAATATTTTTTCTACTTGTCATTGGAAAAAATTTTCTTACTATTATTTTGAATTTTTCTTTTTTGAAAAAAATTACTTTCTGGCATTTTAATACTTAAATATTAAGCTTGAAATTGTATACACACGCTTGGAAAGAAAGAAATATAATTCACAAGCACTACAACAAATGCCAGAATAACATTAACATTGACTACTACTTTCAATAGTTGATTCTATCTGAAATGAAATAAGCCTATTCAAAACAAAATCTCTAATGAGGTTGCTTTTAATTTTGGTTTAGGCTTAAGCGAAGGATTTCTCCCTTGTATTAAACATCTGGTCAGAGGTGTAAAACCGATAACTCAGCGTTTCTCAAACTGTGGGACACTCCCCACGAGTTAAAATAAAAGTTCCAAAAAAATTAATTTATTGGAATGAATTTAAACAAAATATTTTCTGACATAATAAAAAATACACATTTACACTGATAAAATTTATATACATCATCTGGCAATATTACGTCATCTCTACTTCAAGCTATCCCATAAACAAATAAAAAACATTTTGTTTGATTTGTTGTAATTCCACGCGATGGGAGATTTTTATTACGTTTTCTTTTTAAATCTAATATACTACTCTTTCAGAGAAAAAACAAAATCCTGACTCACAGAGAAAAATTGTAGGAAGATAAAACAATTCATCAATCTCCTTTACGGACGTTGTAAATAATATATTTCCGTTGCGCTTTATTCCATGTGAAAGAGTTGTATGATATTTCGAAAAGCACAGTTTATTGAAGGATTATTTTGCCAAGATTTATTTATTATGATTATGTTGAAACATATAAAGCATAATGAAAAACATTTTACACAGTTCATTTTTAGAACAAACATCCATATTTTTATATTGAATACTCTTTTAACCTGGTAGTGTTCGCGCGAGGCGCAAAGTAATCCCACGTTTATGAAATCGTTAATTCCGAGAAAACTGTTTATTTTTTTACCAATAACCTTGACAGTATCCTCCTATATCAGAGGAACTAAAATGTATGTGTCACTTATCTCCCTCTTTTTGGAGAGTGGCAAACGTTTCTTTACAATCTTAAGGTTCTTGTTCAGTTTTATTGGATTTTTTCTCATGTTATCAAAGAAAAATTGAAAAGTCCTTGGAAATAGTTTTTTCTTTCTCTTAATTAAATTATTCACTAGACTTGTGATTTTTATCGCGTACAATAAAAATAATTAGGGTGGCTCAGTCACCCCGCGTGAGCATTAACTTTAAAATCGAGTGCGCGTTTCCCCCCGGGTTAAAACTTTTTGAAGTCTCCTCGCTTTAAATATTAAAAAATAACATAATCTTCATCGGAATTTTACATTCTTTTTCATTATTTAACATTCATTCTAAATGTTAATTCTCCGAGGCTTAAAATTGGCAAACTCTGGCAAAATTGTCTCCAAACATGATTTCTACAATCTCAATTTCTGCTGGCAAAATACTCTCTCTTCACCTGTAGTGTGAGGCTTTTCACATCTAGCTATTTTGTATGATAATTTGTAAGATGCAAGTAAAGCTTTTTCATTCACAAACAACGCTTTTTGTTTTTCATATGATTTTAATTCAAATAACTTTCGTGGCTTGTTAATGTACTCACCAAGAAGCGGTTCCAAAGGTCTTTTAAGTTTATTAAGTTAAGTTTATTACATACTGTTTGCTACCAATATATTTTTGAACAAACAACTCACAAGGGTTTTTCTTCTCCATTTAATTTAGTAGTGGTAAATCGAAAATTTAAATATTTTTGAAAATAGAGAATACTTACTTGATTCAATTTTCGGAACTGTGCTCGTCTGTGCTCTTGTTGATGCTTTACTATCGTCGAATGTTCGCTTACGACTTAAAAATGTACCCATGTTTGTGTTAATCTACTGCCGGAAATACTTAATACCGTGAATTACAAATAAATCGCAAATTATAAAATGTACATTAAATGTAAATTCGGTAGCTATAGAAGTATCCACTCAACCAAGGCTCACTGTAATTCTGCGAGGTACACCATTTTAAAATGTTTTGCCCAGACGTCTCATAAGTTAGTTGTCCAAACTGACGCAGACGTTCGCGAGAATGCTAGATGTGCTGGATTTGATAGAGAGCAACATAGACCATAGACTATTTTTCTAATGACATTTCTACATTTATAAACTTTACTAGAATCACCTTTAGCTCCTTTGACAGACTTTTTCTTGACAGACTTAGATTCATCGTTAAAAGAAGAGAAAGCACTTTTCATATTTACCCGACAATAATTGATACATCGTTAAAATACCATAAAATTATGATGGAGGAAATATATCTTTAATTAAATATCATTTTGCAATCTGCTCCAATTTAAAAATTAGCTAAAGGAATAAATTATAACTATCCTATTACTTAAAAACAATTTGCTTAAAATATATATTATTTAAAAGTAACAAGTACAAAATGTGTGTAATGCTTATCTTGTTAATTTGTTAGGTTAATAATTAAGTTCGTATTGTAGTTTTAGCGCCCAATGTATTATTATTGAATTAAATTTATTATTTTTGTATAAGGGGGGCGCGATAAAAATTATGATTGAAAATTGGGTCGCCAATAGTGAAACTTTGAGAAGCACTGCGATAACTATATAAGAATATTTTTGTTTTGAGAGATTGCGTCCTGATGATTGCATACCTGAAAGCGTAGGAAGTATACCTGAAAGCAAAGGAAACATGAACGAGAATTCGAGTTTGGCGTTTTGGGTCTCGAGTATGAAACCTACAGCCACTAAAGGTCTTCCATGTAAAGGAGCTACATCACGTTAAATCTATTGAGGATCGAAGTCTAATGGTTGGCATGGATTGGTAGTTAGTATAGAGGTGTGTAAGCTCATATATCATTCTCGAAATTTGTTTGTGGCTGGGAATTATCAAATCAATAGCATTCGGAATGATTCGCAGTGCGAAGTTTAGCAAAATCAATTTAAATCTACTGATTCCTGAACACATTCACCGTTACTGAATGGGCAATCTATATTTCAACAGAAAAGTATATTTCCCTACATGACGAGCTTTTTAATAAATTACTTACTAAAATATCATTTTCATCTCATCCATTTTCTTAAATACTGGTGAATTGTCAAAACCCATGAATATAAATCACAATAGAGTAGTTAGACGAAATTATAAAAACAGGGTGGCCATAATTATACTGCAAGTGTTCAAAGGGCGCTGGAGAGAAATTCATTCGGAATATTCCACTGAAATTTGGTATCTACATGTTCAAGAACATGCGCAATTCAAATATGTAGGAAAAAAATCAATATTATCAGCCGGTAGATGACGCTTTACCGTATTTCAACGCTCACTGGTGGCATATACAACTTTCAAAACTGATAGACTAAGCATAATGACATTCTAAGAGGCATATGGAAAATATAAACCATCACTTACAGTTTATCAAAATTCCATACAATTCGCTTCATTAATCGGATTTTTACAGTATCATGTAATCAAAAGTTAACGTAAATTAAGATCACAAATTAAACAATCAATAAAGACACTTTGGAAAACAATCAAACCATTATTTATTCAATGAAATTGTCTTATGGTGTACTCAGTATGCGAACCACTAGATGTAACCACATGCTTGAAGCATTTTAATTTTATACGGATAACGCCGAAGAATGTAGCGCAACAGTTTATGCGCAGTTGACCATGGAAATGATAATGTCCAAGCTACACTTCTTGCGCTCACTGGCAGCATACTGGCTCCTGAACTGCCAATCGCAGTAGCAAGAGTAACATCATTTTGTTACACTCTTTCCAGGTTTACGGGACGCGTGCCGTCCTGTTGTGCCTGGAATAGCGCCTAATTCTCGTGTTTCTTAAAATTTGGAAATCATATTTTTCAATCCATTGACATTCTCATTGGACCTCTTCTTAATCGTTCCATACGCCGGTATTTTTTAAGAGTAGCTGAATAATTTCTACCATTCTGATAGAATACCTTCAATAACAATGCACGTTCCTCCTTATTCAGAGTCTTGATTGACCATTACTCAATATGGTCTTATTTTTATACTGTTCGATGGGCTTAAAATGTGCATATATACAATCGATAAGCATTGGAACACGGCGTAATGCCATCTATCAGGTGAAAATTACGATTTTTTCCTGGCATATTTGACTTGCGCATCTTCTGACACGTGAAGATACCAAATTTCACTGGAATATTCCCAATAGTTTTCTCTCCAGCAACCCTTGAACACTTGCAGTTTAATTATGATCTCCCTGTATTTCTCTTTATCCGTTATTTCTGAACCACTAAACTATTTCTTATTTTTCTGTTGTACTTTTGCGTATTGTCATTGTCTGATGGCATATGATAAGGTTGATCATTGAAAAGAAGAGGAGAAAGCATCATGATCAAAAGTCCTGTTCTGAAGTGTATCATTGCCTTAAAATTAATTGTCCCTTAAATGCTAATCTAAAACGTTTCAAATTGTTTACATTCACGAGTATATTAGACTTTTATTTTGATCACCGAGGATTCTAAATGTTTTCTTTTCAATAACATTTCACAAGAGAAACATCTCTCTCACTTTACTCACAAAAGTGTTTGCATCCTTCCACGCCATATTATCCTATGAGACCACTTTGTAATCTCGTCGTGTCAAATTAAAGAGAGAAAGGTACACAACATTTTTACTTCTCTTATTTAGGTTAAGTTTTATAAAGAATTGCTCCCTGTAGAGTATCCGTTACTTCTTGTTTCAATATCACTCCGGAGACTTAGTTTCTATACAAGGAAGTGTGTGGAATATCTATTCTGAAAAGTTCTCCTTAGCCAGTGGGAATTCAATCCTTTTCATTGACAACTCTTGGATTTATTCCTCACCACAATTCTAGTGGAGTGCAACAAAGAAAGCTGATAGCGATGAAATTGTTGGAGCCTTCGAGAATAGGTCTATTTTAAATTGGTAAGATACTGTTACTTGGATGCTTTAAAGAAAAGAAGTCTAGGTAATTTAGTTTAGTGTTGTGGATGAATTTGGCTTTTGTGTGTGTATGACATATCTGATAACTGTGTCAATTAGTAGTTCGTAAAGGAATTCATTATTTTAATATGGTAAAATTCTAAAAGGGCAAATTCTTCTTGCAATTTTTGTAGATAAATGACAAATTTCTGTTTTCTCCTATACAAACTTACAGATTCATTAAAAATAAGCAAATGTGGGAGATCATTGATTCCATGTAAATTAATTTTGTGATGAAACATTGTCTGGTTATATTTGATTTCACAATTTTTATTTCAAATGACCCCTCTTAAACAATTTTAAATTATTTTATATATTAATTAAGTATTCTATTATTTTCAATACAACCATCTGTGGTTTTTTTACTGTAACACGTTTGAGACATAAATGAAAACAATATATAATAAAATAAAATAATGTTTAAGGTCTCTAAGGACGCTTAAATTGCACATTTTTCAATTTTTTGAAGAAAAAAAAAATATAAGTTAAAGCGGAACATATCTGAGCATTTTGATACCAAAATTTTGTTGATATTGTAAAAACTTCCGAAGTTATTGAGAAATAACTAGTGAAACTTAAACAAAACCCTATCTCTTTCTTATCTTGACCTTCATTTTTCTCAAAACAAAAAATTGAGCGAAAGATTTCTCAGAAACTATTTATGGTATCAATTTAAAATGTCATACACGTGTTCAAAATAAAGCTCTTCATATAAAACAATTTTAAAAAATTTAATTTTTTAAATTTGAATTTGAATTAATTTTTTTCTGAAATTTTTGAAATTTTTGTTATAATTGTATTTAAAAAATATTTTCTTTCTCTAAATATCTTAAAAGTTAGTATAACTTTTAAAGTGAACATTTTATATACCACGTAAAATTAATTTTGTAAATTTTGATCAATTTTGTACTTCAGAATCCTGCGCGGTGTAAAATACTGATTTTCATATTTTTGAAAAATTGTCCAATTTATATTTCTTTATAACTCTTAATTTTTTTTTTGAAATTCTCTAAAAAATTGATAAATAATGTAAATATATTTGATTATCATGTGGTAAGACTTTCAAAAGATTGGTTTGTTTAATTGCTAAGTTACATTGGTTTGAAGAAGGATATTTTTTTCGAATGCACGGATATATGTTAAGGTACCTGAGACACCTTAATCAAAATCAGTTTTTAGATATCTGCCATTGAAAGGTCTATTTCATCAACTTTTTTTATTGTATGCAAATGAATATTCTGCTTACAGTTAATTTAAAAAGAAAAGAATAATGAATTATTTCTATATACTTTGAATGCGAAAATGCTTAAGATGAAATATCGGTGAACACGAGATAATACAACGGTCTCTACAAACTACTTTGTATTTTCATGCATATTTTTACTCTTAACACGAAATAAAATTTGCTTAACATGAAAATATTTTCTTTCGGGAGCAAAATACGTGAAACACCAGCTGCGTAAGCGAGATTTATGAGGGATGTGAAATGAAGGAGAGGTGGTTTCACATGTTTCGTAGAAAGGAAACAAACTTGGCTTTGAAATACCCTAGGAATAGCTTGTGACATGAACCAATTTTGATTATTTAATCTATTTTCCCTCTCTCTCTCTCTTTCTCTCAACCTCTACAAACTCCGCAAAAAACATCTCAACGCTCATCAGTTGGTTTTGGAATTCGGTGACAAGCCCTTTGCGGTGTGAGATAAAATCAGTGAGTTTGGTTCGCATTTTTTTTTCTATTTTCTATTTTTATTATGAGCACAATGGCAAAGAGCTCAGTGAGGAAACAAACCGCCTTTTCAATTAAAATTAAGATGGAACTTCTTAAAGCTGTTGATCAAAAACTGAAGACAAAAATCTGTTGAGATCAAGGTTTTAGTATTGCTAAATTTGTATTAAACTCCATTCGGCTCTTTTGACTATTTTCTGATTTTTAATAACTATATGCATATATACATAGATATGTAAATAAAATTTTCTATAGTATACTTAATTTTGTTTAATACAGTCGACTCTCGATAATTCAAATCTTTGATAATACGTACATTCGAAGTATATGCTCATCCCCAAGGAAAACTCTTGGTATTTCGAACTAAAACAATACGCTTTGGTAAACTCAATATTTCGAAGCAAAATATGTGGCTGGCCAGACTACAGCACGCAATAATTCGAAGTTACATCTAATAAAACTCGACAATTCGAACACTCACTATCGTGTAGGACCCTGTAGCAAACAGGTTGGAATTTAAAAGTTTTGCGTTGTATTGCCTCTGCATGCCTCCCTTGAAACGTAGCCTCTTCGATAACTGTCTTTTCCCCCTTTTTTTGTGTTTTCCAGGCAATCAGGTAAAATTGCACTTTTATTGCTTTCCTTCTTCAAGTGGACAATAGATCTACCGCACCTGTTGTTAGCCATCCATATATTTCGTTTAACACGTCGCTTTGCTTGTCACAGAAAAGATTGTCCACTTTTGTAAAGAAGAGGTGCGAAGGATCGGGTATGCATGTATTGGATGTATAATTACTTCCAATGTATTATACTTATGTATAATATTTATACTGTATAGTATGTACTTTTTTAAAGTACTTTAAAATAATTTTATACATGTGTACAATTGTTTATTACATAGTTTCAAATTTAAATGTGTTAGGAAAAAATCTCGTTTCGTGTATTTTGGGAGTTTTTCTACCCTATCGATAATTCGAACCCTTGATAATTCGAAGTTTTTCATTGGTTCTTCCAACTTCGAATTATCGAGAGTTGACTGTATATGTGTATTTTTATTATTTTGGTAATATCCTTTAACATTAAATTCAATTAACGCGAAACATTATTTCTGTCCCCTCAATTTCAAGTTAAAAGAATTTCATTGTTTTTTCATCGTAGGAGCATGGATTTTTCTTAGGATTACATAAACTTTTTACCCGATGTAAATACTACGGGGGGGGGGGGGCAAATTTTAAAAATAGTTTCGATGATAATATTTTGTTTTAAATGTATTAATTACAATTTTGAAGTGAACTAACTAATTATGGTAACTAATTAATAAAAGCAAATAATTTCTGCATGAGAAGGAAATCCATTTTTTTTAAATGCATTTTGATAGAAAATTAATATGAAAAATAAAAAATAAAAACATTATGATTCCAGTTTTCTTTTATTATTCATGTATTCACCAGATACCCCCCCCCCCTCAAAGCATAACTAGTGCATCATACTTTTACTTTTCTGCAAGATGCAAAGGTCTCATTAAGTTACAGGATGCAAGGGTGGATTTTCTTTTCAAACCCGAGGAAACAATTATCAATGTCTTAAGAAAATACTTTAATCACTGTCTTGTGAATAATGGTCTTTCTTTCAAGATTGGAGATTAGATCGGAGACGGACAGCGGAACATGGTACCTAGTGGAATTAGAAATTTGTTTGTCACGATGGAAAAGAGTGAATTCTTCTCAATAATCATATCAGATTTTGAGAGTTATTTTTTTCACAATACACAAATGTTTTGAGAAATAAATATAAGTTTACGAGATTTAAATATTTATATAATTAAGTAAAGTAAATAATATTTTTTATTGTAAAATATTGATTTACGTAATTATGATACTAAAACACACACAAACAGTTACCTTAATAGTTCAGAGTTATTCAATTAAGAGTACATAGTACGATTTATACATTTTTTTAATTTAATGATTTTCAAAGCTTTTTGTGCACCTATTATGTAAAACGCATTTTGTGCTTAAAATCTCATAAAAAGCTAACCATTTAATTTTTTATGGCAAAATCTTAAAATTTATGAAGTGGTTTCAAAATGTTACTCCTAAATAAATATCAATGTATGCACATGAAATTTGATTTCCAAATACGATTAACACTTTATAATAAAAATTTGTATGGGTTTTGGAATAACATGGCTTGCATTCGTACAATACTTATCTTTCAAGTTGTAAATGTTTCCATGTGTAAATAATTTTAAAAAAAAAGATGTAAAATTATTTAGAGTTTACATTTAAGGTAATAATTCTATTGTAAAAATTTTGATTTCATTATACATAAACCCTTTTTCCAAAGCATACATTAAATTTCAAATTTACATTTTAAATACAAATATTTTAAATAATTTTTAGGTAATTTAGTTTTAAATTATTATTTTTTCAATGTTGAATTTTTACGAAGTTGAAAGAATTACTAAAAACCCACAAAAAATAATAGATTTACAACAAACTTGTAAACAATACATATGAAGTCAATGTACGCGAAATTGGAAAAAAAGTCACATTAGTAATAAAATAATAAGATGTCATCTAATAAAAAAAATCTTTGACAAGAAAAGAGACTCACATTCCTTCGTTCATAACGAGATCTTTGGAATTATTAGACACACTGACTTGAAAACTGGCAAGCATATTCCTTTTATTGAGTAGATATTCTCTAAAAACAAGTTTTTTACAGAAATCCACTACAAAGGTTGCTGGAGATTACGGGGACGAGATTGATGAAAAGAATCCCGTTTAAGAGCTATTATAATAAAAGTCTTTAAATTTGGAATATATATATTCCACTTTTTAGTAGAGATCCTCTATAAAAACAGGTTTCGCGAACATCGACTTCCAAGGGGGACTACGGGGTATTTATATATGCTAAAATTTCAATTTTTGAACTATTAGTCTTACAAACGTAAAATTTTAAAAATCATGTAACCTAAGTACAAATGCTTATATTGTTGAGTAGATATCAGCAAAAAATTGTTTTGCGGACATCAAATACAAAAAAGGATAGCAATGATAGCAAGGGAATAAAAAGGGTATATACATGAAAAAAGTTTCAGCATTTGAACTATTAAAACTACAGACTTTAAATTTCTAAGCATTTTATTTTGTTGAATAGAAATCTACTAAGAACACATTTTATTTAAATGAACTTCCAAGAGAAGTTCAGTGAAGGGTTCAGATATTTTTTTTTTCATTTTTAAGCTATTAGACTAATACACTTCAAAATTAGCAAACATTTTTCTTTTTTTGAGTAGATATCAACCAAGAACGGGATTTGTGGAAATAAATTCCCAAAAGAAGTTATGGTGTGTAAGTGTGTGGGGGGGGACGTTAATAACAAATATTTCCGTTTCTTAACTTTTACGTTCACAAACTTGAAATTCAGCTAACAAGTTTCCTTATACTGAATCGCTAAGATCATGTTTTATTTATATTGACTTTCAAGTTGGTTTTTAAGAGGTGACAGGGAGTTACAGATGTGAAAAAAATCCAGTTTTTTGTAGTTAGACCTATAGACTTAAAATTCTACAACCAGCCTTTTTTTCTGCGTAGAGATCCTTTTAAAATGGGGGTTGAGAAATCATCCCAAAATTGAGTGATATAGGGGAGTAAATCATAAATACGCTTCTGCTTTAAAATTTAAGTCCTATATAATTTAAAGGAAGAGAGGAGGCGAAAAGAGGATTTGGAATACAATCAAAAGCTTAAGGTATCCGACTACCCTAAAACTGTGAATTTTGCCAAATATTGACAAATTTTTTTCATGATTTTATTTTATGGGCCATCTTATTAGCTTTTTAAAAATACCAAGTTTATCATTTTCCGTTTACTATAACAAAAACTACAAGTGTTTTAGTAAAAGTAGATGCCATTACTTTAAGCAAGATGTCATACTTTAAAACACGTTTGACTCGAAATGTGATTTTTTGAAAGTAATCAAACGGGGTCAGTGATTGATAAAAAAGTTTTGAACGTAATTAATTGAAATATATTTTCTGTAAGTTCTCTATAATTGTAGAATTGTTTTAACCTTCAGATCTATCAATCACTGTTTTATTACAAAATTTACAATCCCTTATGTGAATATAATCACTGTCTTTTTAAGTATTTTCATATAGTAACCGAGATAAAGTGCTCTAGTTTTTGTAAAAGAGAAAATATCTCTTATCCTGAAGTTTATTTTAAAATTGAATAATATAGCAACACATTATATTGGAAAATTGAAAATTTGTTCATAAATTTTGGTGCAGAATGGGTCACGTTTATGCTACTTTTTGTCAATTGTTACCTATTTTTTCCCATTTTAGTATAATAATTTCTTTTTCTCTTCTTAATTTTAGCACATTTTTCTTAAAATGCACTAAGAAAATCTAAAAATAACAAAAAAATCCCCATATCTCCTTTTTTTAAAAAAAAAAAGTGTCACAACATGTCGGATACCTTAATGTTCAGTTAGCAATACCCCCCCCCCAAGTATATAGTGCTACAATATCAGGAAATACTTAACGATGCCTGCCGATAACAGCTAGTAATAATAAATTGAAAGCCCTGTCATCAAACAAATGAGTGAGAATTTATTGGGCAAAATATATTTATCGTCAAATTATATTTTCAAAACTTGCCTTAAAAAGGATTTGTGAAGCCCCTTAAGGTTCAATGTTTAGTTTTTTTTGCATCATTCACAATTTTATATTAGTTACGATAAAGAGGTATATTGAACCGTTGAAATAAGGAAATTTTCTCAGTCTCAATTATGGGAAAACAAAGCTTATGGGACCACATTTGATGAATAATTGCCAAAATATCAAGAATAATAATGGTGCTGAGATACAGCGCATCATTTTGACGTCAGAACTATGAGTTATCTCATCACATCCCTGTTTGTATTCCACAGTTGCTTCACTCAAATAGCTAGAAGTGCTCAAATAGTAATGGTTATTGATCACATACCCTCATTTGGTAGAAATTCATAAGGCACACCACCGCAACACTCAAAGAAAATGATCAACATAAGAATGTTTTCTAAGCAAGTTTAATGTAATTTATTCAGTATTGCTTTCTCTTTCACGTGACGTTCAATTGATTCCTATGTTATTTCAACAACATAAATTACCTTTAGAAACCAAATGTATTAAAAGTTCATCTCTCAATTACTTTCGATATTTTGGAAAATCAACGAAGTGAAAGTTCTTCAGTCACTAACAATTCTGTTTACAGACAAAAGGATAAATTAAATTTTTATGTATTACCTCATGTTTTAATAAATTGTAAAAATATTAGATACAACTTGCTTATGGTGACTACTGCATATGTATTTTAAAAGAACATTAAAATGTTTTATATCCTTTGTATTCATATTACTTTATTTAAAAAGCATAAACAAATTGTATTGTTAATATTCTTTGAAAGATGAAAATAACAGAATACTCATTTCTTATATAAGTTATATATTGGAAATATTAACGATGCAAATCTGTAAGCTACGTTGACAAACATTTTTATACAAAATAGTATTTCATAGCTTTTTATTAAAAATATATAAGCTTCCCTCTCATGTTCATTTTGATGGATCTTTTTTCCATCATCGAGAATTATATTTATAATATTCCATAAAATGAATTTAAAGTGATGTGTGAAAGTTCAGATCTCCTCCAAAATTACTTGGCGGTAGAGTATAGTGAAAAAAGTTCTGAATTTTTTTTCGTGTAAAATACTTATTCTGTATAACAATTGTAGTTTTTATTTTGTTTGAAATTGTGTTTAATGAAGTATTTTGAGTATCCGAAAATGATTTGTCTTTTTATTCAACAACTGTTATTAAAATTCTTTTGTTACTTCAAAATTATTTGAAAAATTTTCATTTCTGCAATTAAAATATTATTTATGTACTATAAATACCGTTTCAGATATTTTAAAATCTACTTTTTTCTTATCACTCCGTCCTCTAGAAACTTTTCTTTAAAAAAAAACAAATAAAAAAAATAATACATTTCTGAGGAAAAAATAACTTTACGAAAACTTTCCTACTTTATAAAGGCCGCGGTGGCCGAGTGGTCTAGGCATCGGATCATGGCTAGCATGTCATGGGTTCGACATGCTAGCCATTAACGTTGATAGTATTATGTGAGTAGTGCCGCGGTAGCCAAGTGGTAAAGGTATCGGATCATGGCCAGCGTGTCATGAGTTTGAGCCTAGTATCACTGAAGATCCGCCCGTAGGGGCGCGATGCACGTTAAATCTGTCGAAAGCTCAAACGTCCTCCCTTTGGTGTGGTAGTTAGGAGAGGGGGTGCCAGCTCAGGCGTCGTCCGCGTCACTTGACCATGGTTCAAAATTACGCGGACCGTCGCCAAAAGCCCTCGTGTTGCTAATCAGTGCGACGTTAATATTCTCTCACACTCACTCCTACTTTATAAAATTTAACTTTTAAATAAAACTTTATATCATTAATTTATGCTCATTTCTTGAATTACTAGATGGATTTTATTTAGAAAATAATCGCTACTTTTTAGTTTACATAATCGTGATTGGATACCATTATTTCAGTTAAAAATGAACTCTTTCATAAAATCATTTAAAGGAATAATGTAACACAAACTTTATAATTAAAAAAATATTCACATATTTCTATAACCACAATAATACTTAATCATTGCTTACAAATATCTGAAATCTAAGCTTCTTAAAAGTAAGGACTACATTATTCATTTGTTGAGTTTTATTTAACGGCCTACGTGAAACAGCAACTTTAATAATAATGGATTTTTAAAAAACTATATTAAACTTTTTCAAAATAGGCAGGGAAAAAAATTCACATTTTTAATTTATATATGATAAGGTGTTCTTACATAATTATCATTATCATCATGTTTTGATGTATGTTTAATATTTTCTATTGTAAAATGCATTAAAAACGAAACATAAAGAAAAAGACGACACTTGGAAATTTAGAGCTGCCTTACGTCGTAGACTTTTATTAGGAAAAAAAAACACGCCCAATAACGTTTTACTTTACTTTTACACTTATTTTTACATTTTACACATTACTATATTGTTTTTCGGAATTATATACATTTAGCAATAAAACAAATTTCATTTGATAGTTCTTAAGAAATTTAAATATAATAAATGTGCCTGGTGTTTTCATTATTTACAGTTTTGAATTTTAAAAAATAACTATTTTCCTATTAATCATTTTTTCGGTATAGAGAATAATATATTTTGGGTAAAGAAATAACGGTTATTACATCGTGTATCAGCCGAATGGCACATGATTATGATAATGCTTTCCTGAAATTGAAAGAAAAGCAAAACTTTCAAAATGTTTTGAAGATCATTCCTTTACAGCAAAATATATATTTAGTTTGTTAATTGCCAATTAAGTTTATCATACAAAAAAGATGAAATATAGTTATGAAAAAGCGAAAAAATCCATTATTGGAAGAGATGAAAAAAGTTCCTATACTTTGAAATAAAAAATTTAAAAAGATAACAATAATTATTTAAGAAATTATTAATAAAAATTCGTTTCTTATTGTTCAGATTTCCTTTTAATAGATTCAGGTAAAAAGTTCCATTTAATATATTCCGTTTGTAAAAATTTAATTTTGTGAAGTTTTTTTCGATAAAAGTATTTTTCTTAGCTGAAAGGCCCCGAGTGAGTTAAATAATGAAAAGTATTTTGAAAATAGTAATTTAACTCAGTCACTTAAATAAATAATTTTCCTACTTCTAGAAGTTTTTATTTATTGTAAATATTAATAAGATTTTCATCCAATTCACATTTTTTCCGTTGAAGTTTAAATATATAGATTTCTTTTGCTTAAATTACTTAATTCTCAAAATTTTTCTGTATTGTGTACTAAATTTTTTATTTTACTTTTAAAGGTGACAAAAAAAACAAATACTTTTTCTTAATTATTGTTTTCAAGATACTTAATTGATAATTGTTTTTAACGGATATTTTCCTGATTAACTATATTAAACTTTAACTATTTACACTTTTTTAAACCTTCTTGAATCACTTTTTTCAATAGACTCTTTCAGTGTCTAAAGTTAGTATTTTGTACTTATTTTGACTTCTGCTAAACTAGTGTCAAGGACTAGTCCTGGAGATTTTTTTTGTATGATAATTAATTTGCATGAGCAGATTAATTTTTTTAACGTCATGCAATAAAGTTACTTGAGCTATTCATAAAAGTATGAAAGAAATACCTTAATTTAAGAATTTTATTTTTCTCCTTTGCATTATATTTATGTAGCATTTCTTCTACGAAGGTTCAGTACCTGTTTACTTTCTTTGACACTATGCGTAATGATACCAATTTCCCAAGATGCAGTTTCATACTTTTCATGACTCGAAACTTTAGCTTGAAGAAATTGGTATCATTGTCCATTGAAGAAAAGAAAATGAATAATGAATCTTAAGATTTAATTATTGATGAAATTAAAATAGAGTTAATGGTCTCATAAAAAAATCCCGTCTTTAATTCTTTTTTCAGCATTTTATTGCAATATGCTCTAACTATACTTGTTTCAAATTTAATAGATACATGTGATAATTTAGTGTCACATCATATGTTCTCAAAACAATCTTAGAATATTGTATGTTTAAGTACCGTAAAAACCGGCGTATAACACTCAATTTTAACACCGAAAAAAAAAGATCGCAATTTAAGGGTGCGCGTGATACGCCGGGTATAAAACGTTAGCTTTAAAAAAAAAAAGAGAAGGGTATATTTTTTTTTTACTTCTACAAATATCGATATATTTTTAAAAAATGACAAGCTTTGTGAATAAAAAGAGTTGTTTTTCTAGTAGTACACTAATTTTTCAAAAGTCTGGGATAATACCTCGTATCAATGATCAAAATATAAGATCATTTTTTACTCACATTTCAGATTTCTTCTTAAAAAAGGGGGTAAGCGTTATGCGGTGAATATTACTAAAAGTTAAGAAATGCAGCTTGAAAGTTAGGTGCTCGTTATACACCGGTGTGCGTTATACACCGGATTTTACGGTATTTTGTTCAGAGCAAAAATGTACCCATGGATGAGGATTGGGTGATTATGCCCTTTCATGGGCCAACATTATTTTTATAATTATTTTTAGAATAGATTCTACCTATATGTAGTATTAACCCATCCATTACATGGTGTCTCAATACGCCATGGGTTCAGAGAGTTGATAAAACAATTGAAAAATATTTTTCTTACCAATTAGGAAATTAGTTTAAGAGTATGATTAGTGTGTCTTTCTTTGGTGCAATTGGAAACAAAAAAAGTATTAAACAAAAAGGAAATAACTAAATTCTATAACGACTTACTCTACCACGATAATCATGAGTATCGGTGCATTTGGATACAAAATTAAATTATTAATAATTCTTAGGCTGATAATGGCTCAAACATATTGTAATATACTATCAATTGATCAATATTTGTTAAAAGAAGGGAATGAATTTTCTAAAGACGAATTGTTTTATGTATACTGAAGCGGGCCTTCGTAAATTAGAAATGATTAATTTATTTTCGCGCTTCTTTGATTTTTAAAATAAAAAGGGTATTTAAGTGAGTTTTTTTATTTGTGCTTTGAAAGTTTAATAATCTATAAGAAAACAACAACACAGTACTCGTTATAGTATTAAAGGTTCCCTTCTGTTCCTTATTTTTATTTACATAACCAAATTGTATACTGGAACACAAGAAGTTTTGAGCTAATCTATTTTTGACTTCAGAAGAATATCTAAAATTTGACATAATATTATTAATTTTATTTCGAAAGCTAATTTATCTAGGTAAATAACTAAAATATTTATTATTTTTCATTGCTTACTATTTGTACTTTTGCAACATAAAGAATATATATTTATTTGTAAATAAAAGATATGAGGTTATTGAAATAAAAGGAAACAAAAATAACAAGTTTTTAGCGCTCGAAAATATTACTCTAATAGTGCTTCTTAAAAATGGGAATACTGTTATATATATATTTTTTAATTTTCAGAACTCTTTTAAATAGTGTGCTTATTTTGAAATATATTTTCGCTGTAAAAAGTGCTTCTTATTTATTTACTTTATTGCAACTATACGTAACTTCCATAATCAAAATTTATACAAAAATCAAATTCACGTGCTCTTTTTCTTATCTGGTACTTTCATTTTTCTTTTCACATTGTGAAATTTTTCAAGAAATTAATAAATTTTACAACTTTAATGTTTTTAGAAAGTTTACATATTATTTTCTCAAATTCACTTCTCATCTTCTCCTGTTTCATTTTGTATACTTATCCTAATAACAGTTATTATTTTAAATCAATTATTTTCAAATAAAAAATTATTAATCTTTATATTTTGTTATTTAATAAATCTTATTATTTCTCCCTTTTCTTTCAAACAATGAATGATCTCATGTATGTTAGTTATAACTGAACCCTGTAAACATTTAAAATGTAATCTACTATGGCTTATTTCATTTCTAATATATTGTTTTCCTAAAAAGTTTAATACACCATCACTTAAAGCGAATTTCTTTTGATGCCATGGTTTGGAATTCAGTATTTCACAAAGAGTTGCGAGGAAGTTTGTATTAAAGGTTTTCAGCACCAAGAAAGTACAATTATCTAAAAAGTCCTCTACGTTACAAATTAAACTTCTTCCCACCAGTACTTAACAATTTATAATTTACGTAATACTTGTTTTCTTTTTTATAATTGAAAAATAGTAGCAAATTAAGTAATGTGAAAATTTTTGAAAAATTTGGGGAAAAAAATATTTTAATTTGCATTTATATGAAACATCAAATCTCTCAATATTATGTGATCCACAATAACAAGGATACTTTACAGCAACCTTTCACAAAACTTAGTAACCAATAATATGCACCGTATTTCAATACAATATCGTTTATTTTTTAAAAAATATTTTACTTTCAGATTATTGTTTTATCCTTAAAAGTGTAAGAAAATAAAAATAAATCCGTAATAACTGGTAACTAAGAAAGAAAAATAATGTATTTAAATGATTTTCAGTTTTTAGTGGCATATTACTTCCACGCGGAATTGTTTTTAAAAATACATCAGAGTTGTAATGACTGACAGCGGTGATATCAAATATGCAATCAAAAAGATACAATGGCCATAGTAAAAATTACACTGAAAGCAAAATAATATCCTCCTCAGAGAAAAGACGATATACGTAAAAAAAAATATTCAACTTAAAAAAAACCTCCAATATAAAGTTCAACAAAATTTGACACTTGATTAAATTTTATCCCAGCACATATCTCGTTTAGTACAACAGTAGCTATCCGTAACTAACATTATTTCAATGTCAAAAATAATCCGGATGTTCTACTTTTTTTCTTATCCTTGGACCAAACTTTATTGTCATTTAGTTACTTGTTTTATATTTCTTCACTTATTTCGTATATTTTTTCATCACTTTTTTCCTCCAAATTTTATCTAAGCGACAGTTTTTTGTGTGTGGAATAAGCGTTTTCTAACAATGCTTTTTAAGCTGTTAGTGGGTATTTTTTTATTGGCACAGATGTTGAATTCCCCCTCCCGCCAATGCACCCTTTTTCGTTGTTTCCAGGTTAATTTTTTCCTAGATTCTCTTACATAGTTACAATTGGTACTCTGTAAGGAAAAAAAAAACAAATAAAAATAATAAGAAGCAAAAGAGCTACAGCTTTTATCCTTAGCTATTTCGGAATCGTGGATTTTATGTTAATCCTATGTAAAAACTAATCTCCTACTTTAACCTCCATTTTATTGCTTTTATTTATATATGCATAGTTAATATAAAGAAGAACACAGGTATTATGCTTTCGGTAAAATTATTTTTTCTCTCTGACTTTCGACAACACTTTTATGTTTATTTTCAGTGCTATTTCTACATTTTCAGAAAAATATTTTAAAAATTCGAAATAATAGTGGTATTTTTTTATGATTAACATTTTATTCAATACCTTCATCAAATCAATAAAAAAATTAAATTTGCGTTTCTGAATTTTTAATATCTGTAGACAGCATTAAAAAATGAATTTCATACAGTGGCGTTTTCTACCAATAATTTGTTTTGGTGATCATATATAAAATTGAATTTTTTTAAGCAACACTATAATTAAGAGATAAAGTAGTCTATGTATATAAAAATGGATGTTTGTATATATGAAATAGCTTCACTCCTACACCGTCCAACCAAATATTATGAAAATTGGCATGTATGAGTATTTTTTTGCACAGAAGGTTTTTGTGATATTCTCGTTGATGCAGCTCCCCACTAGGTGGCGCTACAGAATATATAAACTTCTGCATCATTTAATCAATGGCCAAGTAGCCAACAGAGTCACCAAGCACACGGAAATTTGGTTTCTATAGGTTCTCCTTTAATGTTTATATATATATATATATATATATATTAATATTGCAATTTCTATTCTATTGTTGTTATATTCACCCACGTGGGTTTTAGGCTTTTGCCTTAGTTTATATTGGAAGCTATTGTGTCGAAAAAATTTCTGCTGCAGGAGAAGGTTGAGATCTCACACCATTGTTTAATCCTGTTTCACTGTCCTAAACCAGTGACGGCTCGAGAAATCATAATAGTTTTCCCCTCTAGCTACATTTCTCTTTTTTGGTTTGTCATGGTTCCATGTTCTTGGTTCTTCCGATCTGATCTTAAGATTCTTGGGATTTATTAGTCTTCCTTTTAATTATTTACTGCTATATATATATATATATATAAGATGTTTGCATGTATGAAATCGCTTCACTCCAACACCGTTCAACCGATCACTATGAAAATTGGCATATATATATATGTAATATTGTGGTGAAGGTTTTAGTGGCAGCACCCTACCAGGTTACACTACAGAATATCAACTTCTGCACCGTTCAACCACTCACCAAGCTGCCAACGTCGTCAAGAAATATATCAACTTGGTTCTATCACCAACATTTTGCTATGTTTCCATTGAATCGCTATTATAAAGTACGGAACGGCGTTGTTTGCGAATATTATAATTTTAACATAAAATAAATACAAAAGAAAGTAATATTAACGTATTGCATATTCAGATATAAATTATTTAATATATTTTAAGCGTACATTACACAAAATTTCTAACAATGTGATACTTTTGCTGAGCTGAGAATAGCTTAGGAAGGTGTTTTTAAAAAAAGAGTCATTAAAGAGCTGCGGTGCGTTTTAAGTAAAAAAAAATCTTTTTTTTCAGCTATTACACCTTCTGACTTAACATTTAACAAATGTTTTTTTTTTTTTGATCACCTGAGATATACAATTTTTTTTTGTTTAGTTTGCAATTTAAGTAAAAATAACTCATTAAAAACTTCTTTTTCTTTCAATCTGTAATTTTTTATTTCACCCGTGAGAAGAACGGGAGTACCAGCTCCTATTTTATGCCTGCCTAATTTTTAGCCGATGTCAAGTCTTCCTTGCTGTGCCAGCGACATTCTTTGCTTGCCCTTTTTGCCCAGACACTCATCTTCTTGGCCCTAATTTAGGCCTTTTTTATTATCATACATACTTTTTCTATTTAAACTGACCTGCTCTGCCTTAATCACTGCTTCTCAGACTTTTCGGCTAAGATCAAAGTGTTTTCTCTTTTTCTGGCCAATGGGTTATCCTTGGGGTACGGCTCACCGTTTTTGCATGATGGGTTTCCCTTCCAGTGAAATCGGATTCTTGACCACGGGCCCTTGACCTCCATTGGCCAACTTCTACATATTGATTCCCCCTACTTGCGGAAGGTGCCTTTTCTGGCCGAATTATAAAATCAGACTTCTCTCATTTTACTTCTTCCCAGAGTTTCTTATGACACCAAGGCTCTTTTTTTGGCCTTTGGAATTTTGACAATGAGTTTTGTTCCCCTATCCCCTTTTTTTGATATTTCTCTTTTTTGACTGGCGTCCCTTTCGTCCTCTTTCTTTAGACATTTTAAATGTCACGCTCTTTTTTCTATTTTTCTATTTATGTCTTTCTAGATAACTTATTAGTTGTCTGTGTTTTTATCGACCTTTGATCCCTTGGGATCCGAGGTTTTCTCTGTATAAAATTTAAATTGTGATCACCTCACCTTTTGTATAAAAATGTGTAAATTATTATGATCTGAATAAAGAATTTTAAAATCTGTTAAATTAATTTTGATAAAAATATTGTTAGTTTGATTTTTATTCATTGCGACGAAAATACACTGCTGGCCACCGTAAATGCAACACCCTGAAGGAAGCACGCAGATAACATGAAATTTACAACATGCATTAGCGGAGATGAGATATACAAATGATTATAATTTCAGCGCAGACACTCATCACGCATGCCTGTGGCGCCACCTCAAAGCACTATTTAAGGCTTGGAGATTTCGACGATTTCAAGCTCGGCAATTGTTTTTTTCTTGTGGTTTTTCAAAACACGATCAGTTATGTCTCGTAGAAAACATCGATCAGCTTTTGATCAAGTATCCGAGTTCGACAGAGGAAGGATAGTGGCCTACCGAGACTGTGGATTATCTTTCAGGGAAACCGGTAGTCGTGTTGGACGAAATCAAACCACTGTAATGCGGATATGTGACCGCTGGATGCAGGAGGGTAAAAAGAACCAACGTGGTTGATAGCATCCACCTCAGTGCACCACTTCACGTGAGGACAAGAACATTGTGCGCATGACCGTGACGGATCGCTCAGTCACATCACGAAACATAGCACAGCACATTGAGTCTGTAACGCATCATTCAGTGTCTGCGCGTACCCTTCGACGCCGTTTACAGCAGAGTGGTCTGTCCGTAAGACGTTCATTGCTTGGTCTACCCTTGACGCAGAAACACAGACGTCTCCGCCGCCAATGGTGCGATGAAAGAAGGATCTCGCGGCAGAATGGAATGAAGTTGTCTTTACTGACGAGTCACGCATCTGTCTGCAACACCCCGGTGGTCGGATTCGAGTCTGGAGACCCCGTGGACAGAGGATGCTGAACAGCTGACTTATGCAACGCCACACTGGTCCTGCACCAGGTACTATGGTATAGGGTGGTATTGGATATCACTCTCGCACTCCTCTAGTACGCATTGCTGGAACTTTAAACAGCCAGCGCTACATCTCCGAGGTGTAGGGGCCAGTTGTCCTTCCTTACCGTCAGGGCTAGGCCACAGCCATATTTCAACAGGATAATGCGCGACCACACGTGGCACGCATTGTCCAAAGGTTCTTCGTCAATCACCATATTGAATTGCTTCTCTTGTCGGCTCGCTCTCCGCATCTTTCGCCGATAGAATACATGTGGTCCATGGTTACTCAACGATTGACCCCCAGCTGCCACACCAGATCAACTTTGGCAACTTGTGGGAGCTGCTTGGTCTGATGTATCTCAAGAACACATCCAAAGTCTCTTTGAATCAATGCTGAGGCGTGTGGCAGCGGTGTTCTCCAACAATGGTGGCTACTCTGGCTACTGATTCTTACAGGAACCACACTTCACAGAAATCTATAAATTTATCATTTGATACTTGGTCAACATGTTATTTACAATATAAATTTTGTTGTGCTAACTCTTGTTTATCTTGGAGTTGCATTAACGGTGGCCAGCAGTGTATATTGTAATAAAAATTGAAAAAAAAACTTGTTAAAAATTATTAATTAACTAATAAAATAATCCAAAAGTATATGATTATGCGGAAAATATTAAATATATTCTACTATACAAACCAAAGAAATAGATCGGAGATCAATTTTTAACTAAGACATGCATTATTAATAATTATATAAAATTTTCTTATATATTAAACCATATATATGCTGAACTGTAAACGATAGTTTTTTAAAAATATGCATTTGATGTTTAAGACCGAATAAACAATTTATTTTTAAACATTGAATGCCATTAATAATAAAAAAAAATATTTTTCAAATTGACTTTGATTATTTTTAAATAAATCCATAAATGAGAAAAACTTAATACCATTAACTGGTTATGCTTTATTTACTTTATTTTTAATTTGTGTTTGATTTGTCTATTTTTAATATTTAAAATCCATAATTGGTTGATATTTGCAAACTTGCTTTAACATTTTTTTTTCAAATTATTGTACATTCCATTTTCTTCTTTTAACCAAATAAAAACGGTTAGGAAATAAATTGTACGATTAATTAATTTTAGAGGAAGAATGAATTTAATTCCCCTCTTATTTTAGCAATAAATGCTTACCTTTAGTGGAATAATTTGTGAATTGGAATCTCACTAACAAATAAAAATTCATTTTTCTGTAAATTACCTGCCAATTAATTCCAATTTATCATTAAATTCCACGTAGCTTTGCTGCTTTTATATTTGCGTTTTAGAACTTGATTTAAGGATCATGCATTAATGTGATTTGATAAGAAAATATCTTATATATATATATATATATATATGTGTGTGTGTGTGTGTGTGTTTGTGTGTGTGTGTGTGTGTATAAATAAGTAACCTATGGAAGGGATTTCTAAATAATAGATAATTGTTTTAGGATTGTTTTTGTTGCTTACTGATGAGATTGACGTGGCAGTCTTGTGATTACTTATTGTGAATCCGTTATACTGCACATCTTGAGAAACACAATAATACACATATTAAACATTAAATTCAGAGAATGGACAACACAATGCAGAACAACAAAACGAGGACACTACGTGCTGCAGTCGTCTATCTTATGAAGGACAAATAACAGAAAAGGCGAAATTTCCAGGAACGTCGTTCTATATAGGAAGCACAAATCACATGATCTGGGTGGGTGGATGAATGTAATTCAAAATATTCCTATTAAGCGGGTAGCTAGTTTATTATTTACTCGTTAATCCTGAAGGATTTTACCAAAGAATTAAAAGTTATTTCAAACGATACTAGAAGGAATTATTGCATGTATGTATATAGTTGAACGTCTATTTGAAGAAGTCTCTATACCGCGAAAATATAGTTCGTTATATAAAAAATTCATTATATAGAGTTTCATTTTTCAATATACTTTATAAACCACATGAAAACAAATTTTAAATTCATAAACCCTAGAAAGTAATTATATACAGTTTTTTGTAAAGTAATATTTATTTATTTTATATATCTTACCCGTCAAAAAAAAAAAAAAAAAAAAGGAAGAAAGAAAGAAAAATTGAAGGAAATCAAGAAAAAGAAACTTGAAGAATATACTGTAATTTCAAAATTAAGAAAATAATATAGATAAATTTATGAATCTTAAGGACATTTTCTAATTTAAAGCACATAAAAATAATTATTTAATTTCTTTATTGCGAAAGGTCCAGAGATCGGAACATTTTTATCTCGCATTGTGTGTATCCACTTCAAAATTGCCTCGTTAACATCTTCATAGACACGTGTTCTTAAGCGTTTTGAACAAGAATTCGATGAATCATAAATTATAACTTAACGCGATTTTTATAATAGTTAAGAGGCTGTTAGGAGGAATACTAAATTTTAAAGCAAAATCCATTTTTTTACTTTTTTGTCCACTAGCTGAAGAATTAATTATTTTTATTTGATGCTCAAACTTTTGCGTTTTGACATTTTCGAGCTACAAGAATCGAAGCTACCAGTACGACTGACCAACACTACAAATGATCCGAGAATAGTTTAAGGAGATGGGGGCACAGGACAACTCTATTGGGTGTGGAAAGTGATATAAAATATTTTTCTAGGGAACTGGACAACGGGAGTGTGAGGTTGCTCTTCTTGAATTAAACACCCAAAATCTAATTGCTCTTGGCGAATTAGGTCCTCAACAAAACCGATTCCGCATTTATGACCCCCATAGAATGTGTTAAAAGAGAGAATAATTTGAAATGTCTAGAGCTATTTAAAAAATAAAGAGGAAAAAAATTGAATCACAAGAAAATATTTCGTTTTATAGAAAATGCACTTCGTTATTGGGAGGTTATTTTAAGAAAAATCCGTGAAATGTGGTTTAAGGAAAATTACACTATATATAGAAAAATTCGCAATATAGAGGTTCACATAATATGGATGTGTTCGACTTTATATATATATATATATATATATATATATATAAAAATATATATAATATATATATATATATATATATATATATATATTTGCACTGATTTATTTACTTTACTTTTACTTTTTTTTGTTAGAATGCATTTATGATGATAACCATGAATATATATATAAAAACTAGAAAGTTATTTTGTATTCAGTTACTATAATGTCACTGACATATGATTTTAAAACAAATCAAGATAATTAAAAATACTCTGAATTTATTCATAGAATTAGAAGGGAAATTTAATTGTGCTGGATATCCTTATTTGTAGCTCTAAATCATTTGAAACTGGAGGTAGCGTATTTTGATATCAGAATACCGCGTGTTTTTTAAAAGTTCATAATTTTTTTTATAATCTTAATTAAATAATCATTATAAATATATATCTTTTAATTTAAGAGTTTTTTTATATTAATATTGATATGTTTCCTTCAATTGTAAAAAAAGGAAGAAAAAAATCAAAGCTTTTGTGGTAAAACTAAAAAAACTTATCTAAGTTTTGAGAATCAAACTGAACAAGAAATGTAATCATAATTTTTTTTCTAAACTTAGAGGAGAACAAAAGTTAACAAACTAATCTAAAGAAACCTAGATCATAACTTTTATTTTTTCTTAAAAATTACTACAAACATAGTTTTAAAATCTAAAATAATAAAAAACACATTAACATACAAAATCATCGTATACGATGTTTTCTTAAAGCAGCCAAATAATTATTAAAAAAAATTACTATTTTTCAGGAATTAAAATGTTGTTAGAAATTATAATAATAAAATATTTATCACCAATAGAAAATTTTTAAATATTTTGATAATTTGAAAAATTTAGAGAATTTAAACCATTTCCATTGGAAAATTTATGTATTTTATTTTTAGCTTGATATTTTTTGTTCGGAAAATTTAAGTTAAATAAATTATTTCTGATATTAAAATAAAATTAATTTCAGTAAGGTTTATGATACGTAAATGAATGTTGCAGGTATAATACCTGTAATTTGACAAAATGATATTAAATGACAATCTTCAGATTTTGATTAAATTGAAATAATCTACAATGACTTGAATAAAGAGATAAACATATAAAATGAAACTTCCGGTAATCTTAGAGTTCCTAGAGTTAAAAAAAAAATATTTAGCGAAAAATATTTAGAATTTCTAAACCATCTTATTTATTTTTGCTACTTTTTTGTATGTTTTTATTTAAAAATCTGAATATTAAAGGGAATCGAAAGAATATGGAACAGTTTTTGTCACTAGTTGTTGTCTTTAGTTATCTTTACTCTTAGGTGCTCTTTCCTTATAAAAATTAATGGTTTAATTGCTAAAAGGAAATTAAATGTTTTCTTTTTTTTCCGAATAAACTCAGCATAAATCAAAGTAATTAGTTAAAATATTTCTTTTTCTATTGAGCATAAAGTACATAAGTAGAATAATTGTTGTTACCGTAGTCTCCGAATTCATTTACTATTCATTTCTTTCCGAATTTTTTTCTTTCATTTTAGTAAAGAATTACAAGTAATAATGTAAACTAAATAAAATATGGTAAATACATTAAGTAATTTAGCACTTAAAAGTTGGGATTTTTCAACATATTTTTGTAAGTATTTATAAAAGTACTAGGCATTAAAGGACAGCTCCTTCATAAAATATTTTTTGGATATATTTAGGAAGCATGATGTTTTATATGAAAGGCATAAAATAAAAAAAAATTTGTATTCCAATTTTTTTTTCTACAAAAGAATTTAATGAGCAAATATATTGATGATATTAACATAAAATTAAAATACTAATTCAATCTTAATTTTTTCCAGAAAAAATGGATTTTGATTCATTATTGTTGTTAAAGAATATTGGCATATTTTAATATCATAATTAATACAAATAAATGCTACATTTTATTTCAGACATAGTTAAAATATTCAAGGATTTATTACATGTTTCAACTAAATGATTTTTATGATTTTTATAATACGCTTCTTATTTTGTCATAAATAAATTTTATACTATGATCATTTTAAATGAGATTTGATCTCTTTTAGCTAGTAAATATGAAATTTAGAAGCTTTTGGAAAAGTATTTAAAAAAAGCAATAGTATATTTTTATAATAAAAAACAAAGTACAAAGCTTTGTCAGCTTTTATATAAAGGCTAAGTTAGTTTTTAAAAACAAACATACAATGTACTTTAACAAGATTAAGTTTAACATAATCTAACTTTAAAAATTACAAGGCTGCTATTACTTTCAAGGTTACAGTAAATAAAAGGATTTTTCATAATTACAGCAATTAAGGAGATTAACAAACTTCAAGTTGTAAGGGAAAAAAATATCTGAATTTCATATAATTACATGAAAATATTATTTATTTTTATCTTGAACTGTTTTTTTTAAACTTTTCTTTATCTGGCTTAAAAAAATAATAAAACAACATAAGCTTCATCATCTTAGAAGTATAAAAGTCAAAATGTGTGCTCAAAACAGACATGTTTTTTCATTTATCTCTCAAGTTAATTTTTTTTAAATAATAACTTATCGTACATTTTAAAAATGTATTCCATTTTTACTTTTACGAAAATTACATAGAAGATTGGGTACTTAAACCAAAAATTAAGGGTAAAGCTTTTGACAAGGAAACTATGATATAGGTTATTGAAATAAAAAAAGTATTCTGTATTTCAATGTGTTGCAATAAATCTTTACTTTTTGTTGAAAAACACAATTAAGGTAATAATTAATGCATTCAAGGAATATTTTTTCCTCAATTCAATTACATTGAAAGTGTGAATCTATAGGGTTTTCTAAAAACATTTCTAAGAAGTAACATACATTCTACAATGAAGAATAAAATAGAGAAATAAATATATTATTAGTTTCTGATGCTACAACATTGTGTGATTTATTGAAGCAAATAAATTAAATTAAGAATTATTACTCAGAAGTCGATATTTGCAACTGAAGCAGAGACAAGGATTTATTCTTGCGGATTCTCTTCATTTACTTGTTTTTTTGGTCTTGAAATTTCCTTGTAAGCTTCTGAAAAGGCTTGCTAATTAAATAAGTGAATAATTGCCTAAGACTGATTAATATCCATCATAGTAATAGATTTTTAACTTATGTGAAAATATTTTATGAAGAATTTCTTTGATTACGTAATGGTTTCATTTCCATAACACAAAAAAAATCTTGTTAGAGCTGTCGGTTCTCAAAAACAAATAAGAGCTTAAAATGTCTACATATATTATAATCAATCATACTATATGTATTTTATATATTTTGAGTTATTGTTAAGCAGAGACGGGTACGTTCATTATAAAATTAATGAAAAGCTATCTTTTTATAATATTAATATTTCTTGTTTATAAACCTCGTCTTTCATTTTTCTTTATAAAATGTTTCTTTTCTTTTTTCACAACGCCTTCTTGTTGAATTTTATTTCTTCGTGATTTCTTAATTTGTTCATTTTCTCCTTCAAAGATAATTTTAAAAATCGTGTTATTATTGGTCTTAGAGTTCATATTCAATATATTTGTTATGATTTTTTTTAAAAAAATTACACATTGAAGGAACTTAACGTGTTCTATTAAACCTCAACTTTTATTAAGTTAGGAGTAAATAACATTCTTTTTTTCTGAATCTCTGATTATTTTTGTATACTTATTTCTTTTTTTGAGCATCAATTATTTTTATGTAATATTTCTAATAACATTTTTTTTTAAAATTTTATACATAGGAGAACGTACTTCTTTTTTTTAGCTGTTTCAATAATTACTTTTACAATATTACTTAGAATTTCAAAACCAGCAAAAGTTGAGTATAATCTAATAATCAAGTGAGTATCTATATTAAATAAAATTAGCATGTTTAAAGAAATAAAAAAATTTTCTACATCTTCCAAGGTGTATTGTATGCTTTTGCATTTATTAAAGTTCCTTTACACAAGAATAACTCACAGATTCTAATTAAAGTCTTTTACTTCAATAATTGTTGAAATTTGAAATAAACAAGCTAATTTTGAAAGGAAAAGTGTAAAAAAAGTAATATTTGAGTAAATATATAACAATTAGTCATCCTCAATCTTAAGAATTTCATAACATTTTCGAGAACATTATGTTGAAAAAACTTAAGTTTATTCTCAAATAACGAACATCTTTTAGAATTTTCTTCGAATTAAGTCCAGGATTTAAAAAGAATTGTCGAGGAGAGAAAAAGTGTGGAATGTGCTTTAAATGAACACAGTTTTCTTTCTTTAAAGATAGTCGTTTACCAGCTTGTTTAAAAAAGAGGGAAAACAACTTAAAAAGTTTTTCTGTGTTTTCTAAAAAGAAATATTCAAATTGAATGTCTATCGTGCTTCTAAAACGATCCTTAATAGCCATTCAGTTTCCTTTAAGGGGTGTTAACATTTTTAATGAAATAATTTTACTGAGATCTCTTAGCGTTCTATCCGAACTAGATTCGAATTAACGAATAAGTTCAATTTCCGAAAGCAGTTATTCAGACAAATCATTGGGAATTGCAAGAGAAAAGTGGTTTTGAAAATTCACTTGCATTATTTTATACATATTTTAAATATTCACATTTGGTTGGAGTTTAGTAACCAAATTTACATATAAAGTGATGTAGCAATAGTTTATTCTTGACTAGCTGTATGTAAATAAATTTCGAAAATAAAGAACTGAGATGAAATCAAATTAATTATAAATCGCAATTTAACTTATATTAAAATAGTTGCTACAGAAATACACACACGTTAACATTACCTAATTAGTTATAGTAGAAACTAATTTGATTACATAGCAATAACATGCCTCACATCGCCATGTGTTCAACTGATTCCCCTGATCGGGGGGAAATGGGGACATAGGGAGGAAAGAGTGCTACGCGACGTGTCATCGTACCTAATCAGGGGATGTTTCCTCATGGTGTTGTAAATAAAGTTTAATTGAACTTCTGCAAAAATATACCATATATTTGTACTTCTATTTAAGAAGCATTGATCGAATTACTCAATTAAAAATGAAATATCATTCCGTAGATCGGAGTTCGTGAGTTTTATGCTATCAGTAGCAAAGAACAAAACAATTATTCAAGAATGATGACATTTGTTGTCGGGAAAAAAATTAAAATAATTATAAACAACAGTAACATTTGTGCAATAAAGTTCAGATGGTTCTCCCACCTCCTACAGTGCTCAGACACAACTATTTGTGTCCACTCGGTAGTAGGTAGACATCCCGAACATTTGTTGTACTTCAACAGCTGAAGTACTACAAACTCAGTTACAGGAATAGACCGTTATATATTGTCGGCGTGCTACCTTCCACATCTTTCTCGAACAATCCGCCTACGTCATAGATCTTGACATCATAGATTTCTCCAGTAGTTTTGAGAAAACCATTAAATTTGTACTAATTTATGGCCGCTAAATTTATGTTACCTTAGCTGTATCTCCATTATTTAACCACGTTCTCATTGAAAGTCCTTTATAATGTAAGAGGCGGCATTACTTGCTAGTTTTAAAGTTATCATAAAATAGCAACAGAAAGTAATAACAATTTATCAAACACGCAGATTTAAAACTAAATACGTTATTTTAAGGTAAAATTAAGCACAAATTACCAAAAACTCGTAAACATATACCGTATTTACTCGAATCTAAGCCACACTATTTTTCCAGTGTCAATGCTACTGAAAATCATGTGCGGCTTAGAATCGAAGACAAGACAATTGTTAGATGGGAACAGGGAGTCTCCATCACTTTTAAAAATAAAAATTTAACCATTCATTCTGGTCACTTGCATTAATGACTTACCTCATTCTGCGCTCCGTCTTCAGTATTCCGTCCATCCTAAACATCGTTGTCTGCTCAAATTTAAGATTTTTTTTTGCATACGTTTTCTATTAGCCACATAAATGTCAAAGGCATCGGTAATAGCATCAAGACGAGTTCACTATGGCGTAAGCTTAGAAAAGGAGGCGATTTTATATTCAGAAAAAAACTGAAACAGAGCAGTGACCATTGGAAATTGGACACGGAAGAATTTAATATAAGTCGTATTGTCAGCAAAATGATATAATTTTTGCTTGTAACTGTTCAGCAGCCTTTAATAATTATCTTGCATTCTTCTATTATATATTCTTTAAAAAACTGCTGTGCATAGAAAATGCATTGGATGATACGCAAAATGCATTTGGAGAAATGGTGACGCCGGAACCAATTCAGAAGTCAGCTGTGACAGTGGGAGTGACGAATAATTTTTGGAACATGATATTGATGGTTAGAGTAACTATAGGTTCGTGAAAGTTTTAAATACTGGTAAAATAAATATGCTATTAATTTCTTAATATATATCTGATTAATATTTTTTTAAAATATTCTAAAGTATGGGATATTGATGTACATTTTGCACATTTTATTTAAAACATTTTTCTAAGAATCGTGTGGGTTATTGGGAATGCGGTTTAGAATCTATGACAGCTTATATTAGAGTAAATAAGGTATTTAATTTCTCCAAACAAAAAGAAACATTTTAAAATTGATTCTAAATTATTAAATCAATTTACAGGAAACTGTTATATATGTTTAAATATGTGCATGCTAAATATTATTACATATTATTAAACGCTTTACAATATAACAAGAATTTCCAAAATACATTACTAATATTAAAATTGTAAAAGCAAATTAACTTTCTTTCTGATGCTAGATAATATGCCTCACTGTCGAAAGGTTCTCTGTAATATGAAACCTCAATTTTTATGAGTGTATGCATATATAGGGCAATAGGATAGTTGGTAGGCAATAAGAAGTTTAAGAATACAGGAAAGAGTACGCCAATAAGCCTACGAATACCCCGAGAACTGTCACTAAATGTCTAATTTGCTGACAATCCCATTTTCTTGTTTGCTTCAGTCGTCGATTCTCGCGAACCCAGCAAGTCGCATCAGCAGCATTTCAAGCATGAAGACGGTAAGACCCAATAGAGATCAAGATCGTGAAAACTAATGAAATATTCAAAAGTCAGATAATCGATCACGACATCATGCGACGGAGAAAATGAGATTGGTCTACCGAGATACAAAGGGAATTTTCTACTGCCTTATAAAATCTATTTTGTCGTCGATGCGATCTTTCGTATTTTGTAACTCCAAGAAAGAGTTTGCAGTATTGTAAAAATGCTATCGCTAAATTTTTCGAACTCAAGATATTTTGAATTTAATAATTATATGTTCTAAAACTATCACTTTTTATTCCAATTAGTTAGAAAATAATTAAAAAACAGACATAGGAATACATGGTGTCGGAAAAGTATAACTAAATCTTCAAAAATTAAATAAAATAAACAAAGACGTTTACTCATAGGTTTTTGTTCCATAACGAAAGGATTGAATTTTCTGTTTAATTGAATGCAAACTAGATGGCGCAATGTCCCCATTTTTCAACATACTTATTTTAAAATGGCTACACTGAAAGAATAAGTCTAAAGCTTAGCCTGATTTATGGAATTTAAATTTACAACGCATGTACAATGCAAAGGAACACGACCAAACTAGAATTTGAAAGTAAAAAAAAAATTTTTTTTAAATGGCAGAGAGTGTTATAGAGACTGCTGATAGAAGTGAAATCTTAGAACTTTTAGTATAAAATTTGAAATTTCATAATGTTTGAATTAAAATTATCAACATCAATCTGGTTTCCACATCTATTGACACTCCGAGCAACAACTAAATTCACATGTTTGTATGGTTTTTTATTCAAATATATTACGGGCTGGACAAGATCATGACAAAATGTGAATACAATTCAATTGAAATAACAATTAATATACAATTATATTATTTATGGATAGTATTTGTATTTACTTAAATTTCAATGTACTTGATTTTTAACATTATTTTAACTGTTTGAATCATTGTCATTATTAATTTCAACAATTCTTATACTTTTTACTTTCAATTATTTCATTTTATTCTAAAAAAGATACAATAAGCTTATGTTAACTAAAGTAAAAATGTTCAATATAGTGACCACGTAGATTTCTACACGAAACACCTTTGGACTTTTTCTTTCAGAGATACTTGAAAACATTGTTTGCCAATCTGCAATTAAAGAAACTGATGAAACCAAAAATCGAATTACAGTGGCCATTCAAATTGCTGATCATGCAATGCTGCTTATTACGTGGCTAGGAATCGTGTTGCGTGCAACTAAAGCGGTATACATTGAAATCATTCAATAAAACAATGTGAAAAGCATTATTATTTTTTATAG
Source organism: Trichonephila clavata (assembly GCA_019973975.1). Lineage (NCBI taxonomy): Eukaryota > Metazoa > Arthropoda > Arachnida > Araneae > Nephilidae > Trichonephila > Trichonephila clavata. Next base: position 340,323 of record BMAO01007526.1, on the reverse strand, counting down.
AACAAAAAAAAAACCGTAAGTGAATATATTTATTGTTATAATTATAATTATTATCTGGTAATTAATATTTGAAAGTGTAGTAAAACTTTGTGAAACCCGGTATAATTGACAATGGGAAAATTTGATCTTTCACATTAACTCAATGCACACATTCAAATATGGTTGTAGTCTTCAAACTTTTTCAACTCGCGAAGCCCCTAGAACTCGAACCCCTAGAACTAGAATGTGTTTTCGTAGAACCCCATTCCATACATATACTTAGCAGAATGTATGTCAAAATAATATTTAAAGTATATTAACATGTTATAAATGCTTTATGTAAAGACAATTAAAAAGTATTGCATTTATTATTTAAAAAATTCTAATAAAATTTTTAATAAAATTAATTCATTAAAAATATTAATTTGTGATCCAAGTGCTACCTACTCATGCATTATATTTAGTAACTGGGATATGCGCTTGCTTTTCTTCACACAAATTGTGGTTCAATCGCATTACAAATTCCTAGTTTTATTTGTTTTTATAGCCACTCCCATTAATAGATTTACACCTGTAGAAGAAATACTGTACTTTTTGCATGAACTTGCATCCTAAAATTTAGGAGGTTTGCTTGCTTAAATTTAGATTTTAATATTGCATTTATTGATAAGTTTTTTGATAAGTCGTTTCCTCTTCTTCATTATAGGCTTTCTCCACAAATGCAAAAAGGTATATTTTGCATTAGAAAACTATTTAGTTTTGAAAAACATTGTGCTAATTAACAAGTATACAAAATAGAATTAATATTCACAAACTAGTAGGATATATATCAGAAGTTTTAAAATCATTTGGAAGAATCTTTACTGGTAATTAGGTGATATTTTCTGCTTAAACATTTTGGAGAATTTTTTGTTTAATAGTAGTCGGTTTTCTTTCATATTTCTATGAGATTTTTTATACATTGGATTTTTTATACTTTGGATTTTTTATACTTAGAATTTTTATACTTTAAATTTCTATTTATTTTATTTTGTCTTTCTACCGAGTTGCAAAGGGGAAGGTTGGCGCCTTCAAACTAGTTTAACCCACTTATTCGGTCCTAAGTCGAAATTGCATTTTGACTCGCTAGTTCTTATTTGTATTTCATTAGTTTTGATCTTAATTTTTTTTTCCTGTTATGTTCTATATTTTATATAATTTCTTCCATATATATATATATATATATATATATACTAGCTGACCTGGCCCGGCGTTGCACGGGCTTTTACCGAGAGTATAACTTAATTAATCCCCATGTTAATTTCCTCCTTTCTTTCTGACGCCAGCACTTTTGTGTGGGTGTGATGCGTACGATGTGAGGCATGCATGGCCCGTGAGTGCGTGTCATGGCTTTCTCATTTAACATTTTCCCTTCTCTTCACAAAATCAGCAGTTCCAATATTATTTCTCGAAATTACTTTTACTTCTTTGATTCTTTCCTCTCCGCTTAGCCCGGCGTTGCACGGGCTTTTACCAGTGAATAACTTAATCCCCATTGGAATTTCCTGTTTCCCTCAGGACGATAGCACTTATGTGTGTGTATGCGCGATGTGAGTGATTTCTGTAACTATGACATTAAAACTCCCTTTTTCGAAATTTGTTCTTGCGTTGGTGTGGTGTGGTACTTAGGAGAGGTGGGTGAAAGCTTAGGTGTCGTCCTCGTCACTTGACCATGGATGAAAATTTCGAAGTCCGTCTGCAAAAACCCTCGAATAGGTGAACAGTGCGAAATTATAAATCACTCACTCACTTTTCAATTCTTAAGTTGCAATTTTTTAGTCCCCGGAAACGAAAATGTAGCCTATTTAAAAATAGCTGTATGATGAAAAAAGACAGAAAAGTAGAAATTTTTCAAATTACAAAATTTTACTACTATTTTAAATCTTGAAGTAAAATTGTGAGGATATTTTGAAATATTCGACACACGGGAAAAGAGTTTCATGCAATTTTCTTTATAAAAGAAGAAATTATTAAACCATTGTTTTATGTATTTTGAGTGTTTTCTTAAAATTTGTTCAAAAAACTTTTTTGCTTTTTATTTTTTAAATCACTGATTCTAAAATTTTAAAAATCATTTTTATTTAAACGCAACAATTTTGATCCATTTTAGAAAAAAAATCATAAAATATGCAAAATATCATTGTTTTGTAAAAAAAAAAGTTTTTTTAAAAAAAATTATTTAAAAAAAAGATAGTTTTCAGCATTTTATTTTTTTAATCACTCATTCTAAATGATCAATCAACTTTTTAAAAATCATTTTCATTTAAATTCATCTATATTAATTCATTTTAGAAAAAAATCATAAAATACAAAACAAAATTAATTCATTATTTTATACTAATATTGATTAGACATATTCATTTAGCAATTAATTGTGACATGCCAATTTAGTGATTTTTGATATATTAATAACACGCACTTAATAATGAAGATTTTTTTATTTGAACATAGCTTTTATTTTTTTTCTAAGGAGTTATGCTTATTTAACTGAATAATTCAAAAAAAAAAAATTTGAAATGGGCAAATTTTGCGTTTTTATTATGAAATTATATGTAAACAAAAGATTTTTACATTAGACATTATTTTAAAGTAAACTATAAGTTTTATCAAAGAGAACAAAAATTTGATACTGATAAATATTTTAAATGAGTCTCAGAAATGTATTGAATACATTTTGTCATCTTAATATAACATCTATAATGATTTAATTTTGAAAATTATCTAAAGAAAAAATGACGAAAATTGAAGCAAAAATAACTTTTTCACTAGCAATTTTTTTAATCGCCAAATTTTCAGATTTCCCCCTGTTTAAGGCAAAACTTTTTAGTGTAACCCTTGAGTTAGATGCGGTAGACGGTTAAACAGTTCAAAGGTTTTTGGTGCAAAACTATTTTTCGACTCCAAGATTTGGCTAACTGTAAAATCGCGTGTTTTTTATTAATTATTTTTATTTTTAGAGCATAATTTTTAAGTTAATGCCTTCAAACTTCCCAAATTAATTGAAAAAAAATACTTTTAAATAAAAAAAAATGTACAAAAAATACTGTTTAAATAATTTCTCGCAAAAACTTTTTTTTACGAAAATCACAAAATTTTTTTAAAATCCGTAATGTTTAAGCAATGTTTTCAATTCTTGTACAGATTACAGATAATATTATTTTACACAAGGAAATAAAGTTTCGTGCGATTATCTTCATAAATGACAAAGTTATTCAATGTTAAGTTAAAACTTTGAGTATTTTTTGAAAAATCTTTAAAAAAAAGTTTTGTGAATTTTATTTTTTAAATGACTGGATCTAAAAGAGAAAGGCTTGAAGTTATTTAGTGTAGAATATCGTTTTAATAACACGAAAAGAAATTCATACGCTACAATTTAGAAATATTTTGCATAAAATCGTATCAGTTTTAACCCTTTTTTAAGAAATTCTTAAAAAATAGAAAATATCATTATTTTGCAAAAAAATTATACCGTATTATGGAGAAATAAATGATCTTTCCGATTCTTAAATTGTTTTTTGTCTGATTTGAACAGTAAAAATTGGATGGCACCGCTCGGCCGAAAGGAAATGGAAGTTCTGCCAAGTAAACAACCTGCAGGAGTAAAACAATTAGGCGTTTTAAGGTTTTTAATTAATATATTTTTAACTTATTAAAATATCGGAATGAAAAATAGTTTACGTCCTATTCTCAGACCTACTGAATATACACACAAAATTTCATAAGAAGCGGTCTAGTCGTTTCGGCAGAGTTTGTTTACAAACACTGTGACAGGAGAATTTTATATATATAGTGATAAATCACTTTAATGATATTTTAATATGCCATAATAAAAGTTTAAAAAGTGTTGCAAAATGAAATTATTATATATGAATTAAATTTTTCGCTTTAATTAATAGGAGGAAATTTAGATACTTGTAATTATACAAACTTCATAGGATACGTGAACCCATTTTAAATACATATTTATAAGTTTCTTTTAATTTTTTTTTTATTTGGATTCGTGGAACCTCTGGGAATGCCTTGTGGAACCCCAGGGTTCCGTGGAACAAAGTTTAAAGACCACTGAAATAAAACGTTTGAACACATTTAAGCCACTAGAAAGATAAATGAGTGTATAAGATATATATAAATTTACAGCTAAGAATGAATTCAACTTAGTTTTTTATGTTAGTTTCTGAATTAACTTTACTATTTGTGCTTCGATTTCCATAATATTTAATCAATCTCATCTAAATAAAACCTTACCTGAAGACATAATACCAAAGATAAACATACACATCAACCGTAAATACAACCGAAGGAAAAATATTTTTTAAATGTGCTTCAATGTTTGTTCGAGTTTTTATTTCTTATGGGGTAGCGGATTGGTTTTCTTACAATTGCAAATCTGGCACATCCACCGGGAGCTGGTACCTATTTTTAGTGCGATACCTTATAGGTGGTTTACCAATCACCGCAAGTAATTTTGATGCCCAGTTTCCACCCCAGAGGGAGGCACCTCAGCTCTGACGATGCGAAACCATTCTAAGAATTTAATTTTTCCGAGAGCACCCAAGCTAAGCAAGCATTCAAGTTAACTTTTACATGCCTCAAAATCATGGACGCTGTCGATTTTTTGTGTAATGGAAATCGACTGACCTGGGTTGAGGTGGAACCCACAAACTTGGGTGTGGAAGGCTAGCTTGAAACCAATTACACCACCCAGCCGGTATCTTTGTTACATTTATATATTTGTAAACAACAACAATACTAATAATAATAAGCAGTAATTGGCAATAATTATAGGCAAACAAATATCACAAACAGAACTTCAACCGGATAATATGTCAGCAATAAGTTACCCACAGTAAGTAGTACCACATAATTTTTTTAGGGACAAATGCTGCAAGTTTAAATATTGCTTTCCCGCCATCCAGCTTTCACTTGTAATTTGCAAATACCACTAGTCTGTGGGGAAAGGAAGTGGGAGTAAAAATAAGTCAATATTATTAGAAGATTAAATTAAATATTCTAATGCTAATATTATGTAAACTTATATCAAGGAGAGGTAAAACTAAATATAGTTACTTGATGTAAGACAATTCAAGTTTTAGGAATAAATAGTTCTATTACTATTGATTGTACCCACAACTCATCCTCATTTGAACTTGGGGTATAATATATCTTATATATATATATATATGTATTATACCACAAGTTTCCAAGTTTTTAGTTTCCATGTAATTAAAATTCCTGTATGGAACAGTAATTTGCATCTATCAATTTACAGAAATATTGTTTTGAATTTTTTACTTAGGAATGATAACTTAACTACCAACAAAATAGATAAATTTAATAATATCAAGAAATTCTTCCAATGCTGCTTAGATCATGACTATCCTTTTAACTTCTTAAGAACATATATTCATCACAAATACATTAATCGTCTCGCTATTTCTGATTTCAAAACCACTATACAAAAATAGGATCTCAAAGTCAGCATATTAGTGGGTTTGCTGTGAAGATTCTGTTTTAACACTCTTCACACCAGTTTATATTTTTTCTACACCCTTCTTAAAAATCTTATAAAATGAAAAATTTCTACATTTTTGGCAACCAAACCAAATTTCTACATTTTGACAACCAACCAATTTTCTACATTTGTGACAACCAACCAAGTTATAGCCTACCAAATTTGATTGTAATATTTCTTGGCGTCTTCCTTACAAGCTGGTATAAAGGATGCGTTTCAGTGCAATTTAGATTTTTATCATAACATATAAAAGCTTTCTATCGGTTTCAAGACTGTTGGATCTCCTGGAATAAGCTCTGTGAGCAGAAGTTTTGAAAAATCTTTTTGGAAGAATCCTTTTATTGGGTAATTCTTTTGATATTTTTCTGCTTAAACATTTTGGGAGAAATTTTTGCTTAATAGTAGTCTTGTTCTTTCATATTTCTATGAGATTTTTTGCTTAATAATAGTCGGTTGTTCTTTCATAATTCTATGAGATTTTTTATACTTTGGATTTTTATACTTTGCATTTTTTAAACTTAGAATTTTATACTTTAAATTTCTATTTATTTTATTTTGGTCTTTCCTACCGAGTTGCAAAGGGGGAAGGTTGGCGCCTTCAAACTAGTTTAACCCCACTTTGTCGGTCCTAAGTCCGAAATTGCGTTTTGACTCGCTAGGTTCTTATTTGTATTTCATTAGATTTGAGCTTCATTTTTTTATTAAGTATTTCCTATTATGTTCTATATTTTATATAAATTTCTTCCATATATATCGTATCCATCAAAAACAAGGAAGTGGTTATTTTTGATAAATATTAACATTTATTAATATTTTCTTGGAACATTTATATAAAAATATAATGAAAAAGCTCTCATCTCTGGAATGAATTAAAATCTATTCCAAAAGCGTTTTTTTTTACAAATCTGTCCTATTTATCTTCATTATATAGATTCACTCTCTCTCAAAGCTTTCAAAATTAATCAAATATATTTCTTTCAGAACAATAGGGGTGGCCCAGGTAGTTAAGTGGTTATAGGGGAGAACATGGGACAGTCTAGTGCCGCTGAAGACCTGCCGGGTACAAGGGTTGAAGCTCGTTAAATCTGTCGTTGCTGGAAGTCCTCATGCGGCCGAGAAGGTGTGGAAGCTCGCTCAGGTGTCGTCTTCGTCACTTGACCGTAGTTCAAAGTGCGAGACCCATCATCAATATGCCCTTTACTACTTCAGAGTGTGTACTAAATTAATATCAAATCAGATCACTTCAGTACGATAACAGCTTAGTTACACAGAACAAAGACTGCTAATTTTGAAGCTTAGTTTGTTGAATGATTATTAAATAGTACATACAATTTATATTCTATATACAGAAAAGAGAAAGCAAATTTCAATATATAATGAATTAAAAAAAATTGTTGGCATTTTGTGATAACTAGCAAAAGAACTGTGTTTAAGAATATGGTCATGAATAATTTTAATCCTATATGAAACGCAATAAAATGAGTGTTTTTAAAAAGTAGAAAACAAAATAAATTCATGTTTAATTAAATTGTATACCCTAAGAAAAATATTAAAACCTCCTAAACATTAACGGTATGTATTCTTTAAAAAAAAATATTCATCTTTTTTCACATTTGATGAACATCAGATTCCATATTTACAATCAATTTTATTATTTGCACCTCTTTTCAATAGATTTTTTTTACTTATTCAGTGTAAAAAGAATTAATAAATATTTTAAAATTTATTATAAATGGAATTAGCTCTCAAAATCTAGCAATCAATACCCTAGAAATTCTTTTAAACTTGGAATTTTATCTAACACATGCGTGTTATAGAGAATTTATCTTTCAATTGTTTCTGGTAATAGATATTTCCTCTTCATATCTAAAGTTTCTTTCAGATAGGTATAGAGAACCTTTTAAAACAATTCACCCTAATTTAAAGTTATATCATTAGAAATAATAATTTTCTCAACCTTCTTGTAAAGATTGAAACCAAATAAATCCCAAATAGGTTTTGCTTAAAGCATGATTTACAGATTTATTCACTCCTCTACTGTTTTTAATGTCACACTTTGAAGTTATAACAAGGATGCATTAATTGTAGAAATGCAGCGAGTAAAGTTTATCAAGATGGAATATATAGTAAATTTATATGAAATATTTTCTGAATTCTCAAGCTTTATTTCTGAAATAAAGTAGATTACTTCAGTTAATTAATTCACTTACAATTAACAAAACACACATTTATTTAAATTATTTATAACTTAAATCTTTTATAATAATAAAAGAATTATTTACAATTTCTGCAATTTAATTGACAAATTAAGGCATCTCAATCCACAGATCCTCAAAATTTGCTATACATAAATACCCAAAATGTTTGTTCTTTCAAAATGCTAATCATCACTAACAAGCAAATAACTGTTCTTAACCAACATCAAAACCACATTAAGGAATTTTAAGACATCCAAACCTTTTCTGAAGTACATATTGGTTAGATTATTTTAAAATTCTAAAGAATTTCCTTCCTACAAATATGATAATCATATACCCTTAAAGCCCTGGATACTCACTATAGTTGTTTGTTCCCACAAAGAACTCACTTAGTTAACTTAGTACGGCTTTTCAGTATGTCCTGCGCATTAAGTTCCAACTTTTATGATTTTCAACTTCATTCATTTGCGTTAATTATCTCATTTTTCTCTTTCATAAAAGTCTAAGGGGATTATAAGATCTCGCATAAATTGGAAGCGATATGACAAAAGTTACGCATCATTAAGGAAGCTGAGTTTACATTTTGTGGTAATTAAGAAAGAGATTGAAAATGCAAGATTAATTAACATTGTTATGATATAGTATTTAGTGTCCACATTCCTCTTATAAAGTAATTAATATGTACATAGTTGTCTTTTGATGTTTTATTCTGTACTACAAACTGAAATATTAATAAACCAATAAATTCAAATATGAAAATAATTCTCTGCTTTTGCTCGAGTACCTTTTTAAAAATATGAGAAAATAAATATAACAAAATGTTTGCATAATTGTTAAGTAATTTATGAACTATGCAACATAAATAAAAAATAAATATCAACCGTCTTCGATATCCATTTAAAAGTTAACTTAAGTAGTTTACTCTTTACAATTTCATTTGTGTAAATTTCTAGAGTTCAATAGATGTTCAAGGATAATATAAATGTGTCCATGAAACCAAATACAACTTTTAAAACGATACTAAGAATTCCATATAATTATCTAACGCCAATGAAATATATTTACAAATCTTAGAGTTTGAGAGGAATTATTTCTGGAATAAACTGCTACTCAAGAGGAATAGAGGAAAACCATAAATGATTGGAAGAAGCTATAAGTTGGACTATAGGTTGCAGCTGTACTAATTCAGAAGTTTAAATATAAATCGAGTCTTAGTAATCTCTGTCTTTTGTATCGATTATCATTAAATGTATAAATACATAGCAGTATACCTTACAAAAACTTCGAATCCAAACAAATGTAACAATTTAGTTTCCAAACGAGTAACGTGATTTTTACCATCACTTTTAATTTTATTGTATTTTTACCATTTTTACAATTATTCAGAACTGAAAGACACTAAAATACTATAGAATCCTAAACATGATCGAAAAAGAAAGTTCAAAAAGTACTACTCTAACTATCATAGTTTCAATGAAAGCTAAATCAACAACATTAGAATTAAATATTACAAATAAATATAATTAAATAAGCTCCCAATTTTCAGAAATTGCTTAAAAATTATAGATTACTTTAACATCTGGTAAAAAAAATGTACTATTTTCTTTAAGAGATTCAGGTGAGTGCTGTTGTTGAGCATTCACACAAAGATTTGCACTGGTACCTGACCTTTTTTTGTAGTTTTATGGGTGCAAATCCTGGTGCCACTAAAGATCCAACGGATAGAGAAGCTGGGTGACACAATGCTAAATCTATCGATGTTTTAAGTTGCGAGATCCGTTTGATAATTGTTTTTGTTTATTTTCATTGTGACACTGATACACAGTTCATCAATCAAAGAAATCATGCGAGGATTTATTATTATGCTGCATGGAAAATCTGGCCTAAATAAGATATCATTCATTTTGAAACTAAAAAGCAAATCTGTTAACCGCAACAGAAAGATAATTAATCAAAATACTTCATTTCTTTGATAAATTAAATAAGGATATTTATTTTCCATTTTAGCCTACTTAAACAGACTTGATCAGTTTAAAATCAATGCAATACTTCAACTGTAATGAATTAAGACATGTTTTTTTACAAAATTAATTTTCTTTGTTTTACTAAATGAATCTTTCAAAAAATAACTTTGATTTATATGTGTTTATTTAAATGAACATCTTCTCCGAATAAATGTTTCCTTTTTCTGTTTGGGAAAAAATCGTATTTTGAAGAAAAGAAATGTGTCAGATACTTTTTATTATTTTTTTTTCCAAATACTGGTTTTGGAAGTTCTCCAAATATTACATTTTCAATAGTCAAATTCAGAAGCAATGTTAACATATTTTTCACAAAACAGATTCAATGTATTAGATATTTATTCACTGACGAGCATAAGAAGAAACCTGAAAAAATAGATAAAAAAGAAGGATAAAGTGTATATAAGGGGAAAAAATGTTTTCTTAATTATTTTTCTTTTATTTTTAACTACATCTTTTCTCTCAAAAATTTTATTTTTGCATAGTTATATCTAGAATTAGTAATTTTATTTTTTTCCTTCAGTATTATTTTGGAATGAAATTAACTTTTAATCCAATTTTTTCAAATAATTTTATATTTGGATTTTACTTGCTCTATATTTAATTATTTTCTAAGAAAATACTTTGTGTGTGTGTGTTTCTAATACTGGCTTGAGCTCTAACACAAAGTATTAATTTAAACTACATTTAAAAAGATCTCTAACAAACAACATGCATTAAAATCAGATAAAACATTGCTTTGTTTTAAAATTTTTTTTTTTTTTTTGCTTATATATTTGTTTATTTTTTCTCAAAAAATGTATATGTATTTTTTTACTGTCCGAAGCAGCTAAGCAAATATTTTTTTTCGAAAATATGTAAACATGTGTCTTAGAAAAGCTTTTATAAAATTTAAAAATTTAAAATGTATAAATAAGATTAGAACATTTAAAATACTTAAAACTTTGAGCAGTGACGAACATATACACTTATCTAATATTTCTTTTGTATTATTTCTTCCATGTACTCACCCATCCAAATTTGCCTTTGGAGATAGCCTCTGATGAAGGCAAAATAGAGTGACTTATCCTTTCTATCATTTAATACAGGACTTCTCAAATTTTAAATGTATGCGACAGAATTTTAATTAATAATTTTCGTTGCCCTCCCCCCTTCTACAAGAGCAATGTATAGAATGCAATAAAAATGTATTTTGATGCTAAAGCTACAATAGGAATTTAATTAGAAACCATAAACCTTATCGAATTTTGTATACGACAGGCTTATAGAAGGCACTTTTATTAACCTTGTTTTTAATGTATTGATAAATTAACTTTCAAAAACAATGCGCAGTACTGAAACATTTATATTTATTTTAATCAGTGTAAATGTGTATTTAATTTTAATTATCTCAGAATGTATTTTAATTTGTTTCCTTTCATTAAATTATACTTATTTTAATTTTTTGTTTTCGACTTTTCAATATATATGCCCCTTCCCCCACAGGGATATCACGCACCCTAGGACAGCGCACCCCGCAGTTTGAGAAATGCTGATGTAATATTAACTAGCTGTGCATAGTCCGGCGTTGCAAGGGCTTTTACCGAATACAAAACTTTTTGCCAATGGAAATTTCCTCTTCCCATCTTGATGTCATTACTACCTGGTATATGGTTGATTTCTATATTTTATCATTAAAATTTCCTTTTTGGAAAATTTTTCCACGTCTTTGTCCCGTCGGACGGGTCTGCTTCCCCTACATTTAGCACGGCTTAGACATCTTATGGGTAAAGAAGAACTCCTGAACATTGTCGTGGTCACGCATTATCCTTTTGGAATATGACTGATGGCAAATGCTGAAAGTATTTGAGGACCATGAGCTCCTACAACTCTAAATATAGCGTTAGTTGTTCAGTGTACCGGCAATGCGTACTAGGGTGCGGCTGTGAAATTCAATACCACCCTCAAACCGTAATGCCGGGTGGAGGATCAGTGTAGCGATACATAGTGCAACATTTCAGCAGCCTCTCCCCACTGTGTCTCCAAACTGGAATCCGTGTTCATCCTGCAACAACATGGTGTAGTTGCAGGATGAAGCGGGATTCTTCAGTAAACACAGTGTCGTCCCATTCCGTTGTATGCCCACCATTCCTTGCACCACTAGTAGTGCTAATAACTGTGGTTTCCATTCAAGAGTAAACGAAACAATGGATGCCTTGTGGACATTCTGCTCTGTTGAAACCGGCGTCGAAGGGTATGAGTGGACACCGCATGATGCGTAACAGACTTAACCTGTTGTGCTATGGTTCGTGTTGGGGCTGCACGATCCAGCACTGCCATGAGCACAATCCCTGCGTCATCGCGAGCGGTGGTGCAACGAGATGGGTGTTCGACCTCGTCAGTCCGTCATTTCCTTCCACACCCAGTGATTGCAGATCCGTCTCACAGTTGCTTGGTTTCGTCCAACACGTTGACTAATTTCTCTGAGAGATAATACGCAATAACTATAGGCTACTATTCTTCCCGGTCGAATTCAAAAACTTAGTTAAAATATGCTTGAGGTGTTCCACGAGGCATAGGCAAAAATGCGCACGATAAAACCAATGTTGTACTTCAAATCGCTAATTTTTGCTCACTTTATATAGCGCTTGTGGGAAGCGTTACTGTCGCATGAGATGTGCGTCTGCGCTCTAATGCTAATGATTTGCATATTTCATCACCACAACGCATGATGTAAATTTCACATGGTTTGCATGCATCCTTCAGGGTGTTGCATTTTTTGTGGCTAGCAGCGTAATTAATCAAACAATACTAAGTTAAGAGCAAGTTTAATAATAACCAGTCACCCCATGGGCTTGTATACAAACGTATAATAAAATTTTAATCCAAATTTAACGCTTTTCTTGATAATGTGTACGGTTTATAATTAATCCCTAATTTGTCGATTAAATGTTACACGATTCTCTCAAATGCCCCGGTTTTCCACGTAGGCGAGCATATGTGGTGTATCGTGGGTAGGTAGAGAAAAGGAATATATGAGCAAAAAATCTTAAATACATAAATCCTTCTCAAACACTGTCAAGGTGATTTTATTACATTCCAAAGTCTTCAGAGTAATTTTATGATTAGCAGTGTACAAAAAGATCGTAATTTGAAAAAAAAAATCGTGTATATACGACGGTGGCACTTTAAAAGTTTAAAGTCATATTGAAGATTTAGAGTCCAAGTAATGTATTATTGAATTCAATGCATTGTTTTTGTATGAAAGGAGGGTGCGATAAAAATTATGATTAAATATTGGGTCACACATATTGAAATTTGAGACGTACTATCGTACAGTGATAGTTAATTTAAAAAAATAAAAAGTTAACCATCAAATAAATCTACATGAAGAGCTATTTAGAACATCGGGAGACTGACCAAAGTATCTTAATATATTGTCCCATGTATTTTTTCTATACATTTCAAGAGTTATTGATTGGTTAGTAATTAATTTTGAAATGTTACGTATATAGATCATTGTCTTCTTGTAAAATTAAATTTTCTATATTTAGGAATAACTTCCTTATGCCATTCAAAATAAATAAATCATTAAAGTAATTAATTTATTTTTATGAACAGAAAATAATAATCCATCATTTGAAGTTAGTTCTGAACATTATTAAGTGTTTGTTTATTTTGGCAATTGCACTTAAAAATTTCTCGAGGTAATCTGTTTGCAACACGTCTTTAATGTTAAAAGATCTTCCTTAAAATTAATATATTTTTACTAAGAAGTGCTGAAATTGTTATCCACATTTATATTCTTAGTACTCTTAAGATGGACTTAAAGTACAAAAATTAAGCAAAAAAGGGCAATTACTTTCAGCTAAAAGTCTTGACTGTCAACAGTTGCTTTCGTAAAATAATCATTTAGAACTCAAGAAACTTTTCGTGATCTCTTTTGTACTCTCTTTGGATCTTTAAATCTTTTCCCGAGATATAAATATGCTAATTAACACACATTTTAAGTTTCACAAGTTCTACAGAGATTATAATATTTAAGGAATCTTGCATTTTTGCCAAGGGGAATGGAACCTGGAAAAATTCTCATACAGTCAAATACTGCTGACTAATAATTTTTTACTGAAGATAAACATTACGATACAGTTGATGCTACGTAAACTTTCACGGCGTAAGTTTTAAAAATGCACAATCCAGAAGTAAGTTTTCAAGTGCAAAGTTTTCCTAAGTAAATATTATCATTTACAATAATTTGTTTTATTACTTACGAATAATCATCGAGTATAATTGTAATTAAAACTGAAATTTAGTATATACATATATAGCCCCAAAACAGTCAAAATAGCTGCATTGTGGGGAAAAAAACTAATGTGTAAAAAAATTATTTAAAATTAATTTTTAATATTTTTTTATATTATTTACAGTCATATAACAAATTACTTGTAAGTAATAACTATAAAAAATTACTTCGCTTGAAAAAGATATATATTCTAAGAAATTCTAAGAACTTTTGCCATTATATACGTAATATGTATATATGTAATGTTGATTTTATTAAATGTTTTTGATGTGTAACATCTTTACTCTCGGTTGCTGGATATTTGTTGGAGTGATTTCGTGAAAAGGGACGGAAATGCGTAACAGGAAGTCGGGAAAGCGCGCGCTGTTTGATTTGACTAATAAGCGCACTTGGTGGTGTATCTTCGCTAACCTTTGGCATGGGGTCCAACTGTACTAGCCATCAAGCCGGGGAAGAGCGCGCTATTTGATTTGACCAATCTGCGCGCTTGGTGGTGTCTCTTCGCTAACCTCGCTTCGAGGTTCAACTCTAGTAGCCATCAAGCCGGCAGCTTTTTTATATTGTTAAATGTAGCATTTCAAAATATTCAAATTCAAAAACTCGATTTCGTTTTTTTATTCTGTGAATCCAAATCCAAAGGCAACAAAATAATCACATCAATTTAATTTTTTTTTGTAACATAAAATTAAAACAAACTTGAAAAACAATTGCATTCATTTTGCATGAATCGGGTGTTTTTGAAGGAAAATAGAGGACAATATTAATTGTCAGTTCCCGGCATACGAAGCGCTATTTGTGTAATTAAGAGAGTAGAGTGTGTTATTGTGTATGTAGTAATGTATGTATAAACTGTGTCTGCGCAATCCCAATGGCGCTGCCTGAACTGTGCATGCCCTGCAATCCAGATGTAAATGTAAAAGAAGTTATGAGTAATTAATAAACGCTAGTCCACAAGAAAAACTGCGTCGTGATCGTGTAATGAACAATATGTGTTAAAGACTTTTGAGTTCACTTAAGTGTTAGAACTATCGACATTAATGAACATATTTAATTTTAGACAAAAAGTTTCTCGTGTTGTTAATCGAAAATAAATCTGCAATGTCAGATCCCAATTTAATTATTTTAAAAGGTTTTTTTAAAAATATTTTAAACATTACAAATTTAGAATACGGGTTATTTTTAAAATGATAAAAATGCTATGACATCTATATTTTTTAGTTGAATAATTTAAACAATACATAACTCTGCTGAAAAAAGAGAAGTCCTCGGTAGTTAGGAGTGTCATATTTATGAATAAAAATGTATTAGTCATAAAATTAGTAAAAAATTATATTGTGGACTTTTTTTTGTGCAAGCTATTTTTAAATTTTAGGAAAATAATGCATAAACCAACTAAGGAAATTGTTTTACATATTTTAAAATATTAATGAAACTCTTTATTTAATATCATCGGTATCATGCTATAGCCATGACAACAGTATAATTGATAAGTACTTAAACAAATTAAAACTTTTAAACTTATATTTATGGTTAATCTCTATTGTACTAAAAGAGACATGCGTTGTTGATGCTTTGAAGCTTTGTAATGCTGAACCTCGAACAAACTCAATCGCGTTACAAAAGTCTTTGGAATAATAAATTATGAGCCTATCCCAAAGAAGAAATAATTTACTGAGTTATGAGTGTATTATTTTACTGACCAAGAAAGTTGTAACATTTAAAATACATTTATGAACATGAATAAATACAAATAAACTGTAACCATGGGCTCTACACGAGGTCTGTTATCTCTAACTCTACTTTTTCCACACACTGGCACTTTGAGATAGAACAGCTCAATTCCACAAAAATCAGCGACTGTACTAAATAGAATATAAATTGCTAGTATGCCGGAAAATACATATTACGCTGAAAATATTACCGCCCTAGTTCGGCATATTGCAATTGGTTGTTTCTGAATTATCAACCGAAATTATAGTCGATTACTTATTAAAAGATTTCTCGTGGGTGAGGTTCTGATGTTGTATCTCATTCAAGATAATTACCTATTATTAATTACTACGTTATGGTATTGTTTATGTAATGTATAATCAGGTTTAACGCTCGATTAATAAATAGGAATTATTGTTTTTATTTGTTTGTACCCTTTCGAGTACAATTTAATGGCTTCTCAATCACCATTGCATTCGAATCCTCCTTAATGTCTGGTGAATGAGCAGGAATTATTTAAGCGAACTAGGACATTATACATATACAAAAAATCAATATTTTTTTTAGTATTAAAAATAGTGCATATTTTTCTGAATCTAAGAATACAGAACACTTATGTGTTCGTTGAAAAACAACTTTAAAATATGAAAGAAATAGTTCACAAGCATGTAAACAAACGTTTACAAATGTTTAATTTTTTCATTTTTTCTCCAAAGTATAATTTTTGCTTTCAGGTATAGTTTAGAAGAAAACACTATTGTACTATTTGTTTCCAAATTTTTAACACTTCTGTGCATATAGTGAACCTATTGTTTCAATAGAAGTAGTACATAGTTTTCTTAAAACAACTAGTTATATTTATGAAAAAGAGGGAAAATAATATTTTTAAATTGCAAAATTTCATAATTTTTTTCATGAGACCATCTCAATGTTTTACTAAAAAGATATGTTCACTATATTCAGTGCGTTGTTTTATATATGTGAAAAAATATTTTACATATTTAATAGATACATTTTTTTTAAAAAAATGGTACCTAAAACTAAGCATGTATTATGAGATCTCAAAAAAATTATGTCCATCTTAAATTAAACAGAAAAATTTACGTAAAATCCAGCGTATATAACGCGCACCTATTCTTTTAAGGTGCAATTTTTAATGTTTAGGTATATTCGCTTTATAACGCGCACCCCCTTTTTTAACACGCTTTTATAAGTTTCACTTGCATGTAACGGAATCTTGGAACTCGATTTTCACCCACTTAAAGAGATCAGATTAATTCAAAATTTTGCACACTTGTCAAGGACTGATGCCAATACGATAATTTCATAATTTTGTTAAATTATCCTTTTCAGGATCGTCAGGAATAAGGATAATCAGATTTGACGACAATTCCAGATACCACTTCCAGATATGGTGATTTATTGCAAAAACCATTTTCAAATTTGGCGACTAATTCTTTCATATACCATTTTCAGATTTGGCAATTAATTTCATACACCATTTTTAGGTTTGGCGTTTAATTTCAGATTTAACGACTAAAAGAATAAGGTGCAACCCTAAAGCGAGTGTTTTAAATTTAAAGCTAATTATATGCAAGTATAACATACACTTGTAGTTAATAGAGATAAAGCAAACAAACAAAAAGTATTTTGTATCTGAGAAAGTGGAGGGTGGGTGTGTGTTAGCAATTTTTTACCATAATATAAACATTTTTCTGAAAATGAAAATAAAACGAAGGCTTGTGTATGTGAAAAAAAAACAATTTATATTCTAACTGCTAAATATTTTTTTTTATTTTCTTAAAGAAATACGTTTTGAAGTGATGATATGAATTAACATTATAGCAACACGTTAAAAAGATGAAAAAACGATTGACACTTAAAATTACCCTGTTTTTATTACCTGACTTTCTTTAATGTCTGTCCGGGTGGAATTTTGTAATTGATTTTTAACTGTGTGACTTTCCGAGGAGCTAGAGACTTGAAATTTGGACCATATCTCAGAAGTGGATGAAAATGCATGAAAATGTTAAAAAAGAAAAAACGAAAAGGAGGAATTTTATACTTTTTAGTCTGTTATAAAAACATGGTACATTAACTTTTTTTTGAATTCTAACTTTTTTCCTTAACTCACTTTTGTTTGTTTGACCTGTTCTATAGAGACGGAATCTAATATAACGATACGGGACTCATCCGAGGCCCCATAAACGGAGAGAATAAATGCACTTCAGTTAATTGATATCCATTGAAGAGCGAGACTAATTCCTAGTCACGTAGTTCCAGCTTCAAATATCAAACTCAAGGATAAATTCAACACTGAATAAATGATAGTTTAAAAAACAAAAAAACACGTTTTTATTGTAGATCGAACTAAAAAAAGGAAAAATAAATTATAGTTTAAGAAAAACTAAAAAACACGCTTTTATACTGAATCGAACTAAAAAGTAAAAAAATAATTCTTAATATAAAAATAAAATGATTAACGAGAAAATTAATGTCATTGGGGTAAAAACGTGGGGTGTTCTATGAATGTATCAATTGTTATAATTTCTTACTTCTATTCCGAAAAGCTGAGTTAGAGTAAAAATGTAGTACAAAGCACCCCATGCTTTTACCACAATTACATTAATTTTCTCGTTAGTCATTTTATTATTATATTAAGAATTATTTTTTTACTTTTTATTTCGATTCAGTATAACAGCGTGTTTTTTAGTTGTTTTTTTTAAACCTATAATTTATTTCGAAGAATCTTGAAATATACGTGAGCAACGCTCTTATGTTTTGAAGTCATTTTTATTTGAGGTTTTATTCCAAGCTTTAGAAGAAAAAAATATTCTTCTAGAACAAAAACTCTTCATGTTGATAAAGAATGTCATTTCTTTTAAATAAACAATAATTTGATATAAGTCGGCGTCTAATTCTTTTTATGCTAATATTTTTTTCTAATACTTAAAGCTCTCATTTTTAACCTGCGTATACCCCATACCCGTAGATTTCAATCTTATTTTTTGCGTTAGATGGGCGTTTTATACCCGTTGGATTTTACGGTGACTTTAACTAAAAAATTATTTTTGCATTTCCACAGACTGATTAAATTATCTTTATTAATATCTAAAAAAATGTGTAAGCTGTATTGGAAATTTTAAATAAAAAATCCGTAAATAAAGGGTCTTTTTGAGGATACGGTCAAGAGAAAGAAAAGTATTTTTAATAATTTCATCATTTTAATTTAAAAACACAAGTCCATTTGTTCAATACATATTAATAATTTTGATGGATAGTTAATGAATAATAATATGTTAGTTCTCTTATCATTAATGTTATATATATATATATATAGTTATATATGTTACAAAATATACAAAATTAGTTATATACCTAAGATAACTATAGTCATGATAGAATAGGTTAGCCATATATATATATATATATACTAATGTGGTTAAGACTTTATACTATGATGACTCTAGTTATCTTCGATTTATAACTATTTTGTGTATATATATATATATGCAATGTTGATAATACTGTAGCATCCATTCTTTTATATTTAACACTCTTATTTCATTTTTTCCTATCTCCTTTTAAATTCTGTTGTCTGGTTATCTTGCAATTGCAATTATTTTAGGTATTAATCATGTTAATTCATCTCTCTCTCTCTCTCTCTTGTAGAGAAATTTTGATTATATATATATATATATATATATATATATAATGGATTAAATTCCTGGCAACTTTATAAAATAAGTCCTTGTATTAATGTAAAAATAAATTTTCAAAAAAGGAATTTTTTGTAAGCTTTGAGCGTATTCTCTTTTTTAATTTTTAATAAAGTAGATAAAAAAAAGCGGCACTTCATCGTGGTATCATCGAAGGCTCTTTTGAAGGTTCAAAAGCTCTTTTAATATTTTCTTGATTCTCTTCATAAAAAACGGTGAAAAATATTGATCCAGGAACACACACATGTAATTTGTAGATTGTGAAGTAATTAAGTGTATTCATTTGGATTTTTTTTTATCTTAAATTGCTTAAAACTCATTAATTTCCCGCATGTTATTTTTAAGTCACTTGTTTTTATTCGAACGAAAATGTTGACGAAAAAACCCAAAATATATATTTAACTTACCAGTTAACTTAAGTCAGTTTTTATGGCGAGATTTAAAGATAATTAGAAGGACATTAAGAGCAATGATTTAAAATAATAACATGCATTGTAAAAAAGATTTATGTCTTAAAAGTAAAAAAAAAAATAATTTAATGAGTTAATATAAAAGCATATTTTCATCAATTTACATCTTTGATTAAAATTTTTCAGAAAGTTTTTTTTTTTGTACCAATTTTATTTTCTAGGATTTTAAGAAATGTAGAAGAGTAAATTGAATTCAATTAATATTGTTAAATAAATATTATTTTATGAAAGATCACCATTGAAACCTAATCAACGCAAAATTAACTCTATTTAGGATTATTAAGTGCTTTTAAACGCATTTATTTTTGAAAAAGATTAAAATACATATTACGTCAAGTTTTCCAAACGATGTCTAATATAAAAAAAATATTCCATTATGCAGGAACCATATAGTCTTGTAAACGGTTAAAGATCATTTACTAGGTTATAATTTATATATTTATCGATAACTTTTATCACAGTCAAACAGCAGTGATATATAATGATTTTAAGTAGTTCTTTGTAATGCACATAATTATCGTTTGACAGAGTGCAAAATATAAAAAAAATTGTGAAGCATATAAAGTAAAAAAAAAAAAAAATACTGCTATATAAAGATGAAAATTTATTTATATTTAATTATTGTTTATTCTTATTAAAATATTCAACTTGTTATATTCACTCTTTTATAATGATTATTATAGTTTTTACATTTTCCCCAACTGTTTAATGAGCATTATATTTTCAAAATTCTTCCAAATTCTATTTATTTATTTTAAAAACTGATAATTTCTTTTAAACTTTACATTTTGAACGTTGTGTATTTTCCGTTTAATACAAAGCAGCTGAGTTTGAATTCAAAAGATATTATTAAAATCAAACAAAAATAAGTGTTAATAAATACAGTTGATCACCATTATCAACAAATAAATTTTAAAATATAATTCTAATATTTTATATATTTTTTGAAGAATCCGTCTTTTTTAAAGTACGTTTCTGAAAATTGAACATACGTTTCACCTAAAAGAATTTGACTAATAGTAATCAAAAATTGTTGTTAGTTTCATATCGGGGGGTTGCGGCAGTTAAGTGAAGAAAATTTAGAATTAGGAATTTAAATTTAAAAGCCAGTAGTACAGGATATTAGTTAATAGCCTCTTGGTTACATTACTTAAAAACAAAATTGTGCCATTTTACACTTTTAAAATATTTACAGGCATATCATTTGTTCATTTTATTATCTAACGATATTTTATTAAAAAATATAATAATACTTACTTTTAAAAATGTATAGTTTATGTGAAACAACTTTTTCTAAAAAAATCATGTGCACGCTTTCTTTTACTTTTACTAAAAGAAATAACTTTTTTTTAGGAAAACAAAATGAAGATACACCTTATCTCTGTTTCTTTTTAGAGCTCAAGTTTTGGAAATTTTCCAACTAGAACACTCACAATAATCAAATTTAGAGAAGATGTCAACATCTCTTTCACATACAGGAAAAGTACTTAGAGAAGGTTTGATGTATCTGAGATTTATTCGTTTATGAGATAAAGAAGTAAAAATGCTATAAGAAAGTTTTTTTCTCGCCAGCGTTTTCTTCTTTTAAAAAGCATTTCGCTCCTAAAGGAGATAATTTTTTTTTTCATAATGGATCACATTTTCTCTTTATTCATCTTATCTTTTTCGGCGACGCGTTCTGGGTTAAATTTTTTTCAGAACTCTTATTTTGATTTCTTATTCATATTGTTGAAGTAATACATTAAAATTTTATGTAGAAAAATAAATTCTTTTACTATATTTTAAAAAATCTAATCACAGAAATTATTATAGAAAAAAAATCTTTTTAAATTTGTTTTTTAGTTAAATTACACATCTTGATTTGATTTAAAATTTTTTGCACCAAGTAAATGAAAAACTTATGACTCTTTTTTTTTAGTCGGCGAAAACCATATTTAAGAATTAATTAAAGAGACATGAAATCAGTAAAATTTTGATTCAAAAAATGTACTGAAAAAGTAATTTTCTAGATTAAAAAAAAAAACACTTTCATTGGCTTAAATAAGCTTTTATCCCCCCTTCCCCCCAAATATTTAGCAAGTTTAATATAATCTCATTTGAGCTGGTCAGATAAATATATTTCACTAAAAAACGGTAATTAAAAAAAAGTTTTAAAATTTTAAAATTAATTTATGTTACTCTGATAAAATTTTTAAGAGATTTTTTTGTACCCTTTTAAGTGAAAAGTGGAATTTTTTAATGTATTTTATTCACCTAAACTTATTTTTTTGTAATTAGAAATAATAGAATGAAGTACTTTAAAATCTGTTAGAAGTGCATACTGGTTGCATTTTTATTATACCTATAACATAAGATAAGTTAGTATTAATCTTCAAAAACCAACTACTGATTTTGCTGCTGCACTAAATATGTCCCTTCAAATATTTAATCAAAATTCATCTCGTTAACAATCTTAGAAGAAAAAGTAGAAAAATTAATATAAAATTTTGATTAGGTCCTTCAATATTGGCTTAGTACTTAGATTTGCACATTTTTTTTGTTTTCCTTTTTCATTAAAAAAAATTCCTTCAAACTTATAAATAAATTTGTATTATTAATGATAACAAATATACGCGGGCTGGCCATAATTAAACTGCAAGTGTTCAAAGGGTGCTGGAGCGAAAACCACTGGGAATATTCCAGTGAAATTTGGTATCTACACGTTTCAGAAAATGTGCAAATCAAATATGCAAAGGAAAAAAATCGCCATTTTCACCCGATAGATGGCACTGTACCGTATTTCAACACTCATCAGTGGTATAAACAACTTCCAAAACCGAGAGACAGAGTATAATGGCATTCTAAGATGCATATAAACAATATAAAACATTATACTTACAGTTAATCAAAAGTCCATACAATTCGCTTCAGCAAGCGAGTTTTCGCAGTATCATGCAATCACAAATTATTGTAAATTAGGATCACAAATAAAACAAACCGTAAAGACGCTTTGAAAAACACTTAAACTATTATTTATTCAATGAAATTATCACTTGGTGTGCTCAATATGCAAATTACCAGATGCAACCACATGCTGAAAAAGTAAGACTGCATGATCCACCGTCGCTAACAATGCACGTTCCTTCTTATTCAGAGTCATGATTGACCATCCTCAATGTGATTTTGTTTTTATACTGTTCGGCTTGGAATTTGCATATATGCCGTCGGGTGAATCTATCGGGGCGCCATCTATCGGGTGAAAATGGCGATTTTTTTCTTTGCGTATTTGACTTGCTTATGTTCTGAAACGTGTAGATACCAAATTTCACTAAAATATTCCTGGTGGTTTTCTCTCCAGCACCTCTTGAACACTTGCAGTTTAATTACGGCCACCCTGCACCTAAATAATGTTTTTTCTCATTTGCTCTTATGTCCCCCGAAACCTTTCAAATCTTGCCTGTTATCTGAATGATATTGTTTTATTTATTTACATTTAAAAAGGTAATTTAAGCGTATCCTCATAAAGTCAATTGATTTCTTTTGGAAAACAAAAAACAACTCTTACGATAATATAACGTTTTATTTTATTATTTAAAAGACATCAATCACAGTAACAATATGTTTTTTTTTCTAATTAGAAAAAAATGTTTTTCATCACCAAAAATATTTATAAAATATTTCATTTTAAAAACATCCTTCAATAAATACATAGATATATATACTAAACTACATGTTAAAAACTTTTTTAAAAAATAAATAAAAATTAGTTTCCACGTTTTTTTTATAAAAAAATGGGCATTTATTACTAGGAAATGGTGCATTATGTTTTATTCAATGTATTATTTATCAATAGCCAGTACTTTCCCATCTTTCTGTTATCATTCGTATACCGCGTCGCAAAAACACTTCATTTTTTCATTCTAAGAAACGAATCAAGCTAATTTTTGGTATCTTCAAATCATGTGCAATGCATCTCTGACAGGCTCTGTTCAATCTATCTGCATAATCAGAAATAGCAATGACAGCTGAATGCGGTGAATTGTGTAGGACTTCAGTGGGTGTATCTAAGTTGTTTTTAGGGCTAAGCTAAGGTAGTTGTCTAAGAGTCACATCATATGAACAATCATTATCGTTGAGGAGAATAATTTTGTGAAGTTTGGAGTAGTATGGACGCGTTTTCTTTCCTTCTTAAATGCTTGGTCCAACCACATCAGTTGTGTTCCGCAGAGAGCCTAAGTGATGGTTAAGTTCGATTTTAGCAACTCATAACACATGACAGTAAGTGGATATTAACAAATACACAGTTGGTTATATTAATGAATATTCGGTTGTTGAAGCATGACCACGTAGATGCAAAGATTTATTCTTTTTGGGGTTATCGTAGTGGATCTCCCTTTCATCACTAATTACTATATGATTCAAATAATTCTTTCTCTGTTGTCTGGCAAGTAGCATTTCCCATATGCAAAATGGGCATTCAACGTTTCTGAAACTCAGTTCATATAGAACCCAATAACCATGCTTTTTTTAAAAAAAGAACCTGTGAATTTAAACAATGTAAAATCGCTTGCGTAGTCACTCATTATGAAGTGCAAGATCTTCTTATGTTTGTCATTAATCTGCCTTCAATAATCTTCCAATTTGTTTTTTGTCATAGACGTCAAACTCTTTGCTCTTAAAATCTTGAAACCATTCACATCTCCTCTAAATCAAAATCTCCCTAAACTCCAACTACCGATCGATGCCCCTCAGCCTTAGATTTCTCCAAAATAAAACGTTCAAAATGTTTCCTTTCTAAAATTGAAACACCACGGCTGCGTCTCAAACGACTGTTAAATAATGAAACAGAGAACATAACTCACTTCATTTGTTCTTTTATATACAAGGTGGCCATTAAAAAACGAGAAAGTCACTTATACAGAAAAAAGTAAGAATGCGATAAACGCCAGCGACCAACAGCTATTCAGCGTGAAGTCTTCTCTTTCGAATATAGTGTTTCTTGCTTCTTAACAATAATTGTACATGAATTTTTGAAAATTTTTAGATTTTCACTTCTTTATACCTTCCAACAGCTCAAATATTTTTATTTAAAATGATATATGATATGAGGAAATGTGTTAGTTAGAAGGATTTTTTTTATTTCTTAATTGAAGCTATTCCTTGACGCTCATCAAAGGAGCTCTGTGTGGAGTACCTGTGTTTCTCCTTGCATAAGTTTATAATGAGAGCGAATCCATATGATGTTCTTGTGGAAAATTAGAATGTATTGGGTTTTTTTTTATCCAAAAGTGTATGAGTACACAGTATGGTGTTTAATAACACCATATGATCAGTGATTCCAAGATCAACATTTGTGGAGTAAAAAACTCTAAAATTACGCCTAAATATGGATATTGCGCAGTTCAATATGAATCACGTATCAAAATGAATGATTTTAAAACATTGTGATATTGAACCAAGTTATAACTGTGTATTATGCTTCAAAAAATTTGATGTACGAAGGATTCGTCTAGCCCATCGAAAACATCTTGAGTCATCAGTGTTTCCGAGATCAATATTTGTGGAAATAAAAACTCTAAAATTAGGCATACATATGGCTATTGCACAGTTCAATGTAAATCGTGTAGCAAGATTAAAGATCTTAAAACATTGTGATATTGAACCAAGTTATAACTGTGTGTCATGCTTCAAAAAATTAGATGTATGTAGAATTCGTGAAGACCAACGAAAGCATCTTGAAATCCTGAAAAAAAAATCCAAAATTGTTAAAAATAATGAAAAAAAAACATTAGAACATTTGAATTTCCTTTGTTTTGAAGTCATTTATTCAATGTATTATCCCCAGATTTAAACAAATAGTATGCATCTAGACAGTGATGTAACTGAGAGCCTCTGGGTTCATCTGCAAAGTTAGGTTTTGCCTCCCCCCCCCCCCAAGTTGGATTATACTTGGCAGCAGTCAGGCGTTGGGCGTCCTAAGACCCTTGTACGTTACGCCACTGTATCTAGAACTACAACCCTGTATTTTCATAAAAAAGTAATTTCTTTTAAATAAATAGTATTTAAATATATGTAGAAGTATAATATTTTTAGGTTCATCTTTCTGTTATTTTTAAAGATCTCACTTTCATACCCGGCGTACAATGCGCACTCGTAAATTTCGATTCAGTTTTTGTGTTAAAAGTGAGAGTTATACGCCAGATTTTATTGGCATTTACAGTTCTGACAAATGCAGAATTCAGGTGGAAAAAAATTTAAGAGGGAAATTCGACATTTCTTATAATGCATAATTTTGTACAAGTAATCTGTTTCAGAAGTACTCTTATATTAATTTAGAATTTATTAAATACTAAATAAAAATAAATTGAATATTATATACTGAACTTGATACATTTTTCAATTCATGCTTGGTAATTCCCAGCGAACTAATAAAAAATCTAACGAAATTTTTAAATGATTCATGGAAAAAAGTATTGATTTTTAGCTCACTTTGAATACATTTTAAATAATCATTTCTTTTTATTTATTTCTGGAGGATTGAAATTCTTCAACCTAATATATCTCCTCCTATTTGTATCTATATTTTATTGCCTTTTCAAATCATAAACACTATAAGGAAAAAAAAAAGATGCAAATTACTGCGTATAACATAGTGTTCATCATAGTATGTCATCCAATGTTGTTCAGTTGGGTTAAAATGATTTTACCCCCTCTAAATATAGAAAAAATAGCAATTTTTGTAAAACCCCTACTGTACTTTAGGAACTTGAATTGGGTTCCTGTTCTCGAAAATTGAAAGATGTCCATCAGTTTCTTCGTATAATGTATCTCATTTTCTCTTAGTCAATTTTGTCTATGTTTCTTGCTTCTATACACTTTTCCCCTCTCGAGGATTTCTCCTTAGGCTTAAAAGGAAAAGAACATTTGCTTAACTTTCTTTCAATCGACTAAAGAGAGTTTGATATTTAGGAATCCCTGTAGAGAATTCTCGAGGTTCTTAAATGGGTTAGGATCGCAAATAACATGGTTTTTTTGTGAAAGACATAAAAGTAATGTAAATCCCACACGGTGAAGAATGAAATGCCGAAGGAAATAAATTATCATTTCCTAGTGCTAACTTTCTGCCGTGATTTCGCAAAAGAGATTTATTAGATAATCCATTACTATTAAATATATCGGTATTTGTAACCAATGCAATTGAAAAAAAAATAAACGTAAGCATAGTTGTAACTGACTTTTTTATTAGTAAGTTTCTTTCAAAGAAAATGTATCTGTTGTTACGGATCTACTCACGAAACTTCTACTAATCCTCTTATGGTAAAAGTATAATTTTTAACAGTATAATCTGTTGAAAACTTTCTTTCGAAGAAGAAGACTTGATTTATTCAAATGAGTTGTCCATTGAAGCGTTGGCATTTAGGTGAGTTATGGTAGTCGACGGAAAGTCAATGAATAGTCGAATATTGATAATTAGAAATAAAAGTGATAAAATTGTGCTTAAGATTTACGACCGGAGGTCATACACTTAAGAGAGATAATTTCGGAGAATTTTAGCACAGAAGTCAAGAGTGCTCCAAGAGTAAGTGGGATAGATACTTATACAAGTTAAGTAGCCTTAACTCATGCGACTGCTCTTTTAATTATTTAACTAGCGCAGCTTTTCTCAAACTGTGGGGCGCACCCCTGGGGGGGCGTGATTAATCTAAAAGGGGGCGTGAACATATCGAACATAAAAGATTTTAAAAAAATTATTTACTGTGAAATGAAGTAAAACAAAATGCTTTTTGACATAATACAAAACACACATTTACGTTGATATAATTTAAGCATATTATCTGGCAATATTACGTCATCAAAAAATAAAAGCTTCAACGTGCTTATTAGCTGTCTTTGATCCTATAACCAAATAAAAAACAACATTTTGTTTGATTAGCTGTAATCCCACGAGAGAGATAAGAGATTTTTTTTTATTATGTGTTCTTTTTAAACCTAAAATACTACTCTTTCAGAGAAAAAACAAAGCCCAGAAAGAAAAAAATCCCAAGAAGATAAACAATTCATCACTGACATTATTATTGAAATACTGCACATTAGCTGTAGGAAGAAAATGGAGATTTAATTCACTTTTCCAACAACAAGCAAAATACATTCGCTGATCATCTCATTGAGCTTCGAATTTTACTGGTACCCTTTCTTATGTGTTTATTTTCATTTAGGGAGATTGTAAATAATGTATTTCAATTGCACTTTTTTCCATGTCAAAGAGTTATATGATATTTGAAAAAGCACAGAGAGCACTTTCACGCTTTGGGGCGGGCATACAGTTAAGCTGGATTTAGAGGGATCAGAGCCCCTCCTTGGATCCGACAGTGCCAAGAGATGTTTTGCGCCCAGGGTCCGAAATGAGCTAAAACCGGCACCGTTTGTGTCCTTTACTAAAGTCACGCACATTTGAAACATTTTAGTTCAGTTTAATTGGATTTTTTTCTCAAATAATGAAAGAAAAATTGAAAAGTTTTTGAAGGTAGGTAAGTATACTTTCTCTAAATTATTCACTGGAATCACGATTTTTATCGTGCACAATAAAAATAATTATAAAAAAAGACTTGGGGTGACTCATTTACCCCGCGCGACTATTAACGTTTGTGTGGAGGGCGCACCTGCTCGCGGGAAAAAAACATTTTGAAGTTTTCTTGCTTTAAATATTGAAAATGACACGATTACTCTTCATATCCTATGTCGAGCAACATAGACTACATTATTTTTCTAATGATATTTGTACTTTAAGAAATGGATGATGGAGGAAATAAGTCTTATTTATGTTATACGTTCGGAACCTTGATTTAAAAAAAGCGTACAAATGGATAATTTCATTATATTTAGAGTCACTTTTAGTCCACTTCTAAGTTATATATTTTAAAAAATCCTAATTCAGGCCTGTACAGGCGTCTGAGGTGTATATAGGTAAAATATAATTATTATATTTTCCATAAAAAGAGAATGTTTTGAAAATAGGTAATTCTATGTTTATTTTTTGCTAAAATATTGCATCTAAATAATTTTTTACTGTAATAATATTCTTAAAATAATTTTACACATGTATTCTAATCTAAGTGACGCTAAATATCATAAAAATTATCCATTTATACGCTTTTGCAAAATAATAGTTACGAACATAGTCGGATACCTTAAATGTCATTTTGTAATCTGTTCCAATTTAAAAAATAAGAGAAAGGGAAAAAATAACAAAAACGAAATTATCCTATTACTTAAAAGTAATTTCCTTAAAATATATATTACTTAAAAGTAATTTACTTAAAATTATATTACTTAAAAGTAATTTAATTACTTATAAGTAACAAATACAAAATTTAATACTTATTTTGTTAATTTGTACGGTTTATAATTAAAATCGTATTGTAGCTTTTTAGCGTCAAAGTGCATTGTTATTGTTTAGGGAGGCGCGATAAAAATTATGATTGAAAATTGGGTCGCCAATCCTTAAAGTTTGAGAAGCACTGACTTAGCGCATTTCCTACCTTTAGTTGTGCTGATTATGTGAAAGAGATAAATTCATTTGAGTTTAAAACTTTGCTAGAACCCCCAAACACCAACAACTGCTAGTCTGTTGTTACACTGTAACACATCCTTCTCTTTAAAAATACTTTTTTTTAATAAACAGCAATGATAAATAAATGATTTTTAGTGAACAACGAAATACGAAATTCAGGTTAGCAATTAATAGTAGAATCTCTAGCTGTTTTTAGAAGGTTTCATTTCGGAAACTACTAGCATTGTACTTTTCACGTATGCAGTGTTTCGTGCAGTATATATGAAACTCGTTAACTCTCTGTCTACCGAGAACTCCATACTCGCTCTTAGAAGATTTATTTCAAGCAGAGGCCGTTTGAAACTTATATTCAGATATCGGAAAGAATTTGGTTGGAGCATCTAATAAACACTGGACCATTGCTTGGAAGAAATTAAAAGAGTAGAGCAGGTTAAAGAATATTAATTGGAAATTGATCTTACCTTCCTCACCTTGGTTTGAGGGGGGGGGGGGCACAAGAATTTGGGAACGGCTAATAGAAATGCTGAAAATTATCCTCAGAAAAGTCCTGGTCAGCAGAAGAGTAGAAGAAGAAGTATCTACAGGTAGTGGATCCTTCTTACGACCAATTCAGAGGCTATATCCCTGGAAGTGAGTGGGCCTGAAAGATCTGCCACAGGCCATTGGAAATAAGAGAGACACTAGAGGACAGAGTTTTAGTTCCAATATCAGTTACAGGAACTCAAAGGTAGGAGTGTGTCGCGAATCCTCTCCTCGCGCTTCCGTTTTTCGACTAACTTGAAAATAATACTTTTAATTTAATTCAATGTATGCCTTAACTAATGCTAAATTTAATGCATACATTCATCTGTGTGGTAACGGACTTTGGCTCATGCGCTTTGTGTAAAACTCGAGAGGTGGTTACGCCATTTATGAATAAAAAACTTACTTGTTTTACTCAGTTGGCTTGCGATAAATTTACAACTGTTTATTTTTATCTTTAATTTTTACAGCAGATCTCTACAACGCTCATCTCGGCTCGTGGAAAATTAAAGTAGGCTTGATATTTTTTATTTATTTAATTTAAGTCTAAAGATTTTAGTTGACAACTATTAAGACATAAAATCTCGTCGTGATATACTTTTTTACTTCAATTGCAAATTATTTTGAGATGATGTTTTATCACATTTCAATTCATTGTTTATACATAATGAATTCAATTCAATTTTTTTAACGGGGGTTCTTCATGCGAGATGTTGATTGTAAGGATTCAATTAAGAGTGTCAATACCCCAATTATTTTGTTTGAATCATATAATTTGTTAATTACGCTTCAATAAAGTGAAATAATGTTTGCCTGGAAAGAAAAAAAAATATGACATATGCTGTACAACTAGAAATTCAAAAGTTCTCAAAACTTTTTTTTTATACATTAGGGTAAAAATGAAATTTATTAGCACCAACTTTTTTAATTTGATGAATATATCTGGAAGTTAATCGAAAAAGTTTCCAAAATAAATATATGAACACATTTAAATTGATCCATACCATATGGAAAAAAAATATTAACAAATAATTCTAGAATACAAGATGAAGATCACTTGTTATGTTTATGCACCATGCTACAAGTTAAGACATCACAATCTAAATGTAGACATTAGTTCAAAGGTAAAAAGAATTACTTGACATAGATCAGGAAGTAAGAGGCAAACAATGGTGACTTACCAATAACGATACACATGGCTTGAATATTTAAAGAAACTGCTGTTAGATTACAATAAAGTCTCTGCTGAAGAGCACATGGTTTTTATTTTGACCCGTTATGTTAATGATTTGTCTATGTTGAACTGATGTAAATTGTACTAAATGTTTTATGCATTTCCAAAACAGAAAAGGAAGAAATGAAAAAAGCGATATCTTGAATAGTCCCAAGATTTTGTAATATCTCACAGCTTTTGCAGTTAATTCAGAAATGATTTTGATGAAATAAAACAGTTATTATACTGTTAATACAAACATAATTGACTCTAATACACAATATTTTATTTCACTCTGAATATATTACATAACTAAGACGATATGATTTTTCGATTAACTTGTACATAAATAACAAAAATTAAAATAAGCGATTTTAAAATTCTTATTTACAGACTTTTGGACACTTTTGACTTGTAAAATCAATTTTTTATATCACAATCTTAATTTCTCTGAACTATTATTAAGATAATAAGCGATGAAATAATGCAATGCACAATGTTTTATTTTTTATCACTAATTAAGTTAAGGTAACCGACTGGTTGCGACAACTTTTTTTAAGAAAATGGAGATATGGGGATTTTTTTTTTTTTTTTTAGAATTTTTTAGTGCATTTTAAGAAAAATATGCTAAAATTAAGAAGAGAAAAAGAAATTATTATTACTAAAATTGGAAAAAATAGGTAAAAATTTACAAAAAATTACGTAAACGGGGCCCGCTCTGTACAAAATTTTATAAACAAATACTCAATTTTTCAGTTTTGATATGTTACTTTGTTATTAATGTTTGAAGTGACCTTCAGGATAAGAGATATTTTAATTTTTACAAAAAATAGAGCACTTTATCTTAGTTGTTATACGAAATTGCTTTAAATAATAGTGATTATATTCACATAAGGTACTGTAACTTTTGTAATAAAACAGTGATTGATAAATCTAAAAGTTGAAACACTTCTATTATTCTACAGAACATACACAAAAAATTTCAGTAAATTATTTTCAAAACCTTTTGAGCAATCACTGTTCCCGTTTGAGCATTAAAAAAAAACACATTTCGAGTAAAACGCGTTTTAAAGTATGACATCTTGCTTAAAATAATGGCACCTGCGTTTACTAAAACACTTGTAGATTTTGTTCTAGTGAACGGAAAATGATAAACTTGGTATTTTTATAAAGCTTATAAAATGGCGTATAAAATAAAATCATAAAACGTTTGT
This sequence comes from Trichonephila clavata, assembly GCA_019973975.1. Classification (NCBI taxonomy): domain Eukaryota; kingdom Metazoa; phylum Arthropoda; class Arachnida; order Araneae; family Nephilidae; genus Trichonephila; species Trichonephila clavata. Next base: position 307,894 of record BMAO01007526.1, on the reverse strand, counting down.
CAATTTTTGGCAAAATTTACAGTTTTAGAGCAGTCGTATACCTTAAGTAACACTAATAATAAGTTTACGAATATAAAAGTTGTAATCAAGTAAATGTCTTTCTCTTCGTGGCGTATCGTAAATCAGTTACTATCTGTATCACGAAATTTAAGTTTGATTTGTAATGTCCGTTAAAATTACTTCCCAGGATTCCCTGGCAAATTAAAAAAAAAATCTTTAAATACTTATCATCTAGAAAAAAAAATCACAAAACTTTGAATACTTATCATCCGTTATTTATTGCAAGACATACGTAATAAACTTTACCAAATTTGGCCCGCACCCTTTAATCAAGTCGTATATTTAATCATCAATTTTTTTTCTCCAAAACTATTTAACATCAAAAATTAACTTTTTTATAAATCCAAAATCCAAAATGGGAAAATGCAAGGGTATGAATAAAATGTTGAAAATAATCGTTATTAATAAAACACAAAATATAAAAATTAGTATGAAGCAAATGCAACTTTTTATAGACATATTTAAAGCTCTAAAATATTTTAATTATTATTCAGTTAAATAAGTACCATAAAATAATTCGGCGTATAACGCGCACTTTGAACACAAAATTAAGATCGAAATTTATGAGTGCGCGTTATATGCCAGGTATATAAAAATGATAGCTTCAAAAATAAAAAAAGAGATGAGCATCGAAAAAAATTTGACTTCTATAATACATAGATCAAAATACCGTTTATTTAAAAGAAATTACATACCTAATGAATTTAAAGTTTTATATTTCTAGAATTATTCTAATTTTCTCAAAACCCTGGCATCATAACTCGAATAAATGGCTTCAAAACATAAGATCATTACATGCATACCTTTTAGTTCCTTCGTAACAATAGGAGGTGCCACTATACGATAAATACACGTAAAATTTAAAAAAATGTAACTTGAAAGTACGGCTGTACGGTTTTTACGGTACTTGTACTTTAAGCTATGTCGAAGTACTTTGAAGGAATTTCGAGTTTTGCTGAAATAATTATTCTCAGCGATATATTTTGGTTATCAACATCATCAGCATTTGAATGTTTTCGTGAGTCTGTCATACTGCTTACATAGTGCTTTCCTATTTAAAAGTAATTAGTAGATATATTTATGTATTGTTCTGAATTAGACACAACATTTTTCTACTACTATTCTGAAAAATGTGCACATGTTTTGTCAAGAAGAGTAGAATAAGAATTACATTTGCTATTATAAACTTTTTTTCTGGCTTATTAGTGAAAACATAGAATTAAAATTGATGAGAGCAAGTAACAGTTGAGAATACAGTAGTTTTCAAAGTGAGTTTTTATTATTTTTCGTGGCATATAGACTCATGGGAACTGATATTTGTATTTTGCAACTTTTCACCACTTTGTACAAACGCTAAGCTATTCCAATATTGAAGGGGAAAAAACATGCGTTAATTCAATCCTAAAAAGGGGATTTAAATCAGCATTTTAAAAATAACTTTCTAATTTTTCCATATTACATGGTACGATTCTTTGCAGCTGTGAGAATATTTTAACGAAATGTATATACATTGCACTTGAAAAGCAAGTCCATGCTGACAGTTTAATTAATTTATTTACTTTGCACGGTATATAATAACTGTCAGTCTTCGACGTGGTATTTTTAAAGTATATTTTAGTGTGGATTTATTTTATGTTATCATCGTAATATGAATACATTAAATTTATTTTGCGTATAGAAATTATAAACATAAGATGTACGTAAAACGCTAATAATTAGGAAAACCAACAAAAAATAACTCAATATTTATAAGTAATATATATATATATATATATATAAATATAAAGCTTCTTTATGTAGTATCGTGTAGTATGTATTTTTTATTGAAATTTTCATTTAAAAGATATTTATTTTCGCGTTTTATTTATTTATGTGCCTTAAAAACATGTTCAAACGCTATTTACACTCTACGATAAAAAAATATACGCCCATAAAGGAACTCTTGAGCAGAGATAAAAGTAATTTAATGGTTATGTGATAAAATTTGATTGAGTACGAGAAAAAAAAAGCTCTCTAAAGAAAAAAACTGAATAGCTCTTTTTATGTTAATCTTCAGTTTAAAATAAACTATTTTAAAGAACTTTAAAATATTAAATCGTTTCTTAAAGAAATTACAAGTAAATTAAGCGAATTAAGAAACAAATTTGTGACAACATTACCCTAAATTAGCATCCAATTTATTTGAAGAATAATCCATACCAGCTACAATTATGAGGTTAACTATAAAAATATGCAAATATCTTCTCTTATTAATGAATTAATTTAATAATGCATAAAATTAATAATTTTATTAATTTTTATTTAACAGTATTAAATATAAAATTAGATATCATAGAAAACTTTAGTCCTTAGCATATTTAAATTGACATAGTGTAAATATGCTTGTTGTTTTTCTGTACGAAATATAATAGTTATAACGAATTAAAATGACATTAAAGATAAGTAAAATTAAAGATGTAAATCTCTCATATTAAACTCATGATTAAAAAGAAGGATATAATTTTCATAAAATATAAGCTTGCTATTGCAGACGAATTTAAATTCTTTAATCCATAACTCAAAAGTAAATTAATAATTTTTAATTAGAATTTGAGCTTTTGCATCTAAGCTTCACACATTCATTGGATAAAGAAATGAATTATTAACTTCCATAATACATCCAAACACAATTAAACAGCTTAATAATAATTGTAAAAATAATTAAGACACTGTAAGTGATACGGTACTTCATAATCCCTAGAGAAGTTTACGCAAGGGGAATATGAGTTACTTAACACTCTTAAATCATGACGACAAGCTCAAATGTCCGAGAAACAATACACGGGGAAAGCTTAAAAGTTTCATGAATTGCTAAATGAATCCCTGGCGGAAGTTTTCAGGGATAGAGGCGTTTAGTAGAAAATGATTACCATTTTTGGAAAGTTTCTAAAAGCTCTTTTGTATGTTAACAGACCCTAAACAAAACTGTTCTTAGGGAATTTTTGGGTACTTAAAAATTCATTACTGAAACAAAACTTCACTTAGCACATATTTTCGTTTAAAGTTCTTCGAGTTTGTTTGAATTTTAGAATTTTAACCATATGAAAAATGTGTTTATCTTAACATTTATGTACGTAAAACTTTATAGAGATGTTGAATGTAGACTTGTTTGATTCTAAAAAAATCAGTTATGTGATTTCTCCAGTTAAAAGAACAGTGAAAATTAACATAGTAATGAGGTTTGTTTATTATTATTTTTTTAATATTAGGCTTTTCTTTATTGGAAATTTTGTAAACGATACAAGGGACTAATTTCACTTGAATATAAACACATATTTAGCCTGCGATATTGAGGGAAAAAAACACAAATTATTTATGCTCTTCTAAAAGGGAAAAAAATCATAATAAATTTATCCTCATCATCAAATAATTTTTAAAGCACTTTTTCATATTATTTAAATTTTTAAGTTTTTCTTTTGATCTCAGTGCTAAATTTGTGCAGTTTTTTCTTCTATCTACAATTATATTATTTGTTACTGTTTTTTTAGTGTCCATATAATTAGTATTTAATATTAAAATATCATCTAAAATTATTCAATTAAGATTTATACGAAGTTTATTACCTACACACATATGTAATATAAGTGCATTTTTTTTATCCAGTTCTAAAATGAATGGAAATCATTTCATATTTTAAAAAAATGCATAAGTATATGTTAGACTTAAAATGAAAGGAAAGTACATTCATGATTATGATAAAAATATAGTTTTTATTTCCAAAATGAAATGAATATCTTATTGACAGAAAACGCCAACGCTCCCTGTTCTATATATATAGATTTGTTATATTTATAACCTTTTTAAATATGTTGTACAGATTCAAGCACCTAGTATTAAAATGTTTTTAGGGTAGTTGAATCTTATTAAAATTAAACATTCATAATCCTAATTTCTCATTTAAACAACTTATTCATCGAAACAGGATTTCAAACAGCAAAATTAAATGACTACATTTCAATGTTAAAAATTTTAAAAAAAAATAAAATTAATATTTTTTTTAGTAAATTATTCTATTAAATGATATAAAAATAAGATAAATATCCTTAATGCATTTTGAAAAAAAAATATTTTATCTGCAAAAAAATGCTTAGATTGCGATTCTGAGAAACATTTTAAATCTGATTTTGGAAAGTTTTTGTTCTTCTTTATTAAATAAATGCTTCTTAATGCATATTTAATCTAAGAATTATAAAGCTTTTTTTATATAGATCAATCTTTGAAATATTTTAAATATTTTTTTAATAATATAAATCCCTTCAATAAAGGCATGTTGCATTTTTTTCATCGTTAATTATCACAAGTTACAAAAATTTCCCTCTGACCAAAATACACACTGAAAATTAACATTTTTTAATGCTTCCTACATAAAATTTATTTTTAAGTAGTATGAACGTGTTTTGTCAAAGAATTAAGATATAAACATAATTCTAAAAAAAATGATAACATGTCAAATTATTTATAATTTCAAAATATTTTTAAGTACAGAGTCTTACGTTATATTTTATGCAAAAGTGTGATACGATAATTTACAAGTACACATTTTTAAATAAGAAAACATTACTTGTAAGTAATGGATAATTTGCAGTGAAAGAAAGCGTTATATTGTTGAAAAGTTTAAAAAAATTAAATAGCGTAACTACCGACTAGCAGTTGTTGGTGTTTGAGGGTTCGAGTAAAGATCAGCTACAGCAAGTTTTAAATTCAAATTTTATTTCTCCCTTGAACGAAATGTAGGAAATGCACATAGTAATCAAATAAAGGAGCAATCGCATATGGGGCTTAAGACTACTTTATATATAAGTATAATATACTCCACTTTCTCTTGGAGCACTCTGGACTTCGTTAGACCTCCCCATAATTATCTCTCTTAATTGTACGACCTCCGGTCGAAAATCATAAGCACAATTTTATCACTTATTTTTTAATTATCATTAATCGAACATCCAACAACTCTCCGTCGACTAACATAGCGTACTTAAATGCCAACACTTAATTTGAACCAATCATTTGAATAAATAAAATCTTCTTTTTCGAGAGAAAGTTTTCAATAGAACATACAGTTATAAATAATAGCTGTACCCCAAGAGGATTAGTAGAAGGTTCAAAAATAGGCCTGTTTCAATAGGTGTTTTCACTTTTTTTCAATCAACTGAAAAAAGTGTACAATTCTCAATTTCAAAATATATTCTTTGCGTACTTGATTATAATATTCCAAACAAGGGGGAGGAAATAATTATATAAATTTATGTAGACACTATTTTAAAGCAAAATTAAATAAAAAAATATTATAAATTTTATGGTTAAATGAACTAAATTACAAAATAACTGTGATGGCGATATGAGAAAACTACAGTTTTAGAAAACAGTGTAATTGAAACGTATATCAATAATAAGTTGCTTCAAATAATATGCTGAATAATTAAAAATATGTACTTCTTTTTAGTAATGATCTATAAATAAAAAAGACGAAGAAAATAAGAATGAAGTATCAATTTTTTTAAAAAAAATAAGTTGAAAATTACTTTACTGCTTTGAAATGTTCCAATATAATAGATTTTAGTCTCATACTTAAGTAGAGCTGTCTCATCTTCGAAAAGTATTTGAAATAAAACTGAATCTAAAGATTGGTATTGCTGATAAATAAATTGATGAGCCATTTAAGCTTGCCATTCAAGATTTTAATTTGTGTATATATGTTTTTAAGAGGTCTTAAACCTTTTAAAACTCCGAAACGATCTATTTTTTTATGATTTTAATTGATAAAATCTTTCTGTATGCTTTAAAGAAATTACGCGAAGATATTTTCTATAAAAAAGAAGTTATTACGGGGGGCGGGGTAAGCCAATTTAAATATTGTTCACATTTTGGCTGCTCAGTGACAGCTATCATCTCGCAGCGGCGTTTCTATGTGTCTAATGTTTTCATTCTAATTATAAGCAAATTCTTGAATCTAAGCCTCAAACATTATTATGAGTGTTTTGAGTATTAAATACAACTTCTACTAACTTTATGACTTTAACTTCTACTTTGTTTTGATAAACTGATTAGTGACCTATGCTGGTTTAGCTTGATTTTTCTCAGCATATAGTATTCTATAATAAACTTTAGAAAATGGGCTTGTTTTTTTATAATTTTTTGAAAAATGAATTCCACTGATCTTGACAAAACAGTAAAAGAAAAAGAAAAAAAAACGTCTTAAAAATAGTTTTAATGGTAAAGTGAATTGTGGTAATGAGAAATAGATTGGAGGAAAGTTAAGTTCAACTGACATAATGATTGACCTATTTACGACGTACTATGTCAATGAAATCAGACAAAATAAAACACGCCTATCAGATATACGGAACGCTATTTGGGCTATGCATTTTTCTATCTACGTTCAAGCGGCGAAGAACCATTGTACAATTTTGCCTATAGGGTCCTAATTCTTAGAGAAAATACCGAAATCAATTATTAGAGGGCAGTGTGGAAACTTTCAAAGCAACAAATTTACAAATTCAGTAATGGAAGCTTATAATACCTGTATTCAATAATCTGTCACAGCCTAAACTCCTACAAAAATGTATAGGGGGTAAAACACAAAAAAATAATGAATTCATTAACTCATTGATATTGAAGTTATGCCCAAAAACTTTATGCTATGGTAAAAAAAGATTGTTGAATTTTCAACAAATTAGACAATTGTCATTTTTAATGATGCAAATAAATTCAGACTAAAAATTATACAATAGCTTGATCTGACTGTTGGTGATTGAAAGAGAGGGAACATTTTATGTATGCAGTGAATTTTAATTTTTAACATTTTAGAATAACGATAATACACTAAATTCCGAATACAAAGAATAGGTAAAATAATTTAATATTTTAATGAGTAGTTTTTATTAAGATATTAATTGCTTTTAAATAATATTTATAAACTTATTAAAATTATGTTGAAAAAAAAATGAATTATTTTTTGTATTTGATTACTTTGTGGCTTTTGATATCGTTTCGATGATTGTACTGTATTGGTAAAAAAAAAAAGGTTTTTAATTATAATAGCATTAGTAAATGGATTTTGACTACAGATAATTCACATTAGTTTTAATTATCTGAATAACTAAAATTATATATATATACATATATATATATACACGTATATATATATACGTACACATATATATATACATATATATACATATATATATATATATATATACATATATATATACATATATATACATATATATATACATATATATATATATATATATATATATATATATATATATATATAATGATAAAAATATATTTTTTTAAAATTTAAGAGTTACACTTTAAATTTGTATTGCTTATAAAAAAATTCTATATCAGTGTTTCATGCTTTGCCATTTAAAATATAATACAATTTCCTACATTGAGCAAAAAAATAATTTTAAATTATTGGTTACTTTTTTTAAGCTGCGCGCAGTGCATATCACTTCTGAAAAGAGAACCAAAATTTATTTTTGAAATTATCCAATTAAACATTTATCTTAAATAAAAATGTGTTCTTTGGATATTTTTAATTTAAAAGTGAATATCTGTTTGTCATCAAAATTCATGTCTCATTTAATAGCGTTTCAATCACGACTGCATTCGGATTCCTCGAAAATCTGGTTAATGAACATGACTTTCAACTCATCCAACACGAGGAAGAAGTACCGCGACAACATGAGAAGCAGACAAAACTTACCTTTTTCTGTCTTGTTAGTGTGATACAGGCTCCAAGGCAGCGGCGTTCTTTCGATTCGACAGTGGTTATCACAATAGCTTTTTGTCTTGCGAGAGTAAGAAAATATTGCCATTTGTGCATTTTCCTTAATCAACAGGTATACAGCGTATTCTTGGTTGTTTGGGGGAATTTTAGAAAATATTCTTACTTCAATCTTTCGTAAGTTTTTGTTGCATTTTCATAGAGTCAGTAATATTTTTTTATCATATTTGACATCGTTAGATATCAGTGTATAAGCAAACAACAACAAAATTTACAAGCTCCATATTTTCAAATTGTTTCATAAATTTCATGGTATATTAAATTTAATTATTTTAAGTAAATTAGTTTTACTTTTTCATTTATTATTGTGTTTCTTTCTTCATAGTAAGTAAAGCAATTCTTGAGAAACCATGAAAACAGAATTCTATAGCAAATTGTTAAAATAGAGCTAGGAAGAAAATATTCAAAATAAAGGGGGGGGGGATTGGAAAAATAGTTAAGCTTGCTTCCAGAAGTTTACTATTACACTTTTCTTCCAAATAAATCTATAACTCTTAGATATATCGAGTGTGTGCTTGAAATCTTTCCTTATACGAGTATAAGGTAATAAATGTTGACCCATCTCCTAAATTTGATTACTACAATTGTTCTAGTTGGACTCCGCCCAAAACGTGACTTTGTAGAAAAATGAAGTTATAGCAGATTTCTTTTTTATTCTGGAAAAAGAATATATATGTATATATATATATATATATATATTTAATATGAGAATAAAAAAGGAAGAAGATAATTCGGACAAAAAGAAACAAGTTTTACATTTCACACATATTTTAAGTATGTATACATCTCTATTTTAGACACATCTTAAGCTATTAATTTCTAGTTTAAAAGGTATAAGTAAAATATATACGCTTAAATTAAACTAATAGAAATAATATAATATACATAGGGTTTCTGAAAAGGGCTGTTACTCTTCCAGAGAAAAAAAAAGATTAAATTTTCAAATTTATGCACACTAGATGGTCCAATATACACGCTTTGAAACACTCTCGTTTCCAAATGGCTTCACCACTAGAACGATTGTTAGTTGTTGCATGGTATATCAAATTTAAATCTGAAGCACATATAAAGCATACATTTCGGACTACCTATAAATCAAGTCCACCTACAAGATCCAAAATTTTTAATGAAGTGAAATATTTATTACTATAGGTAACGTATTGTGTCAAAAAGAAAATCTGTTTAATACTCGTAATGATTCAGTGTATTGCGTGCGACTAATGGTGTGCACATGAAATCGGGTGATAAGACATTGTAAAAGAGTCTTGCTATTCGCTTTATGGAAAATAAAAAAAAAACACATGAATATCTTTATTTATTTTTAATTAAAATTTCAGTGTGTAGCTGCACTTTTCGAACATCCGGTATTTTGGAAATAATAATCATACGAATTAATATATTCCTAGTAACAAAAATAAAAGTATTGCATCTTATTTAATAATTGTTTTGGTATTACAATAACAATTTAAATTCAATCGTCCTAAATTATTTTCCATTTCGATAAAAATATATATATATTTTTGCTTTTTATTTTATTGAATAGAGCTAGCTGTCTTTTGGCTTTACAAAACATACTTTATATTGTTTCTACGTTATCTCGAAGGCAAGTTACAATCAATTTTATAAAATTAGAGAACTGGAAGTGTGGGTCTTAAATCTACCATAAGTAGGAATTTAATTTTTTTTCGAAATGTATCATGGTGTGATTCTGATAACTTAAAATATTATGAATTTCTATTAAACTCTTTGAACCTAATATTTATATTATTTTCTAGAGAATTTACTAAAATATCTTTCATTGCATGAATATTTTTTGAGTTATGGTGTGTTATTGAAATAATGGTATCTTAAATAATCTCGCAGTTTTTATAATATTTATACGACCATCTCTAAAATGTGAATAAAATATTCAAATTTTAGTACATTCTTTAGATAAATGCGTCGAATTTGTTTTACCCCACGATCACTTGCGCGGGGTGTTTGGTACACCCCAGAAACAAGAAAAACCTCCTAGAATTTAAAAAAGAATGCACAGAACCGCGAGTTTTCCAGTAGCTGTTCATTTTAGGTCATTGAAACTTCAGGCATGATGCAATCACTCTCGCTCAGACGATTGGAACGTAACGACCTTCAAAAGTTTATCTGGGGTGCTGAGAACACCCCGCGAGTAATTAAGATACATTTTCGTACTCGAAGCATATCAAAAATAGGGCAAGTTTTACTCTTTCCGTTTATACTTTTTTTTTCAAATATATTAATATGCACGATATTTCATTCAAAAATTTCAATAATTATAGTATAAAAATATTATAATAATTAAAAATAATTGTAAAATATATTTTTTGCTAAAATTTTTTGAAACACTTTTCAGAATTTTTGGCAAAATCTCCATGGGAGAGAGAGCAGCAACGACTCCGTCATATATTAGATACTGTACCGACAAATTCTGTGGACGAACTAAGTTATAATGAAGACGGTGTAATTTCAAATGAAGATCACCATACTGAACAATCTGATCATTCCATGAAAAGGGAACAAGAATTGGAATAAGTGGGAGCAAGAAATAACAAATATATTTACGGAAACAAATAACTGACAAAAAAAATCAAAATATGCTTTATTGGGTCAGAAGTTAATAAAAGGAGCTTTAATATACCAAGAAAAGGGGCGCTGCACTAGTTTTCCACGGGTAAAAGATGTAAAACCCACATTTTTTGTCTTCAATGTAAGAAAAATATGGGCTTATGTATATATATATATATATATATAAAGCATATGAATACAGTCTACTCTGAATCTTTGGAAAATGATTAAACTAAATGTTTTTTAATTTCTACTGTCCTTAACATTAATTACGAAGTAAGTTTATTACTGATATAAATGTTTTACTTGTGGTTTACCAAAAATATAAAATTATGTATTTTAAAATGAAAACTTTGTAGGTTTAGTTTAAATTAATGTTAGTCTTATTTTTATAAAATAAGTTTAATATTTTTATTTTTATTATGCAAAAAGCATCTTGTATTTTATAAATGTGCATCATTATTGACTTAATTTTGTTTTCATATTTAAATAAACGCGTTAAAAGTTTGAGGTGTTCCCTACACGCCGCGGTAACGACGATAGCAAAAACAGGCGCGAGTGACCCTTAATAATATTTTTACTTATGTCTTACATTTTTCTCTAATTGTTTTGAAGTTTTTTTTCCAAAAATATTTTTAAAATTTCACTTATAATTGTGATTTTTGTAAAATAAAGATATTTTTTTAAACATTGTTAGTTAAATATTAGAAATCATTAGTCTTGGCTCTTAAAATAGGCATTTATAATGTTTTAGTACGTTATTCTTCACAAAAGTACTCCGAACGTGTTTGGATACATTAAAGAACTACAAAGGAATAAATGTAGTTGATTATCCTTAAGAATTTCCAAAGTGTTTAAGTATAAGTTATTTAAAATTAGTTAGTAGTAACGTTTGATGTAAATATTTTGTTCTTTATGCGAAACAAATTTTCGGCAATTAAAATTGTATTAGAAAATGCTTCATTATATATAATTACTTAATACAATTTCTATTAATAATACATTGTGGAAAATACAAACTATTTACTTGAAGCGTTTTTTAAACTAACAAAAAAGGAGAGAGAGAAAAAAACCCCATTTATTTTAGTTTCAAGGAAGGCGAGAACAGAATAATTTAATGAACGTTCTCATACAGAGAAATTATAACGTTGTACCTCTGCAATGTCATCAAGAATATTTTTATAAAACTAGTTTCTAATTATTTCTCACAACAAAAATGACACATGCCTCGTTGTTTTCTCTGTAATAAATAATGTCACAAGAATAAGTAGTCTCTATAAAAATCTTTCCATTTTTTATAATCATTACGGATTTTACTAACTAGCTTACGAGAGTGAATTGTAGGGAAAAAAAGATATTTGTGCATGCATTTTTTAATCGAAAATTAAGTTGATTGTGCATCATTATGTTGATACGTATAATATATTAACCATATTATTTCTACCTAAAAATTATAAGGAAGAAAAATTGAAACTCTAATGTAGGAAATTATTTCTTAACAAAGAAGGAAACTCAATACTGTGTATGTGTGCGTGTGTAGAACATGTTCGATTAATTTTACGGAAAAGAAAGAAACTAAGAAATATCCATTTAGTAGAATGACTGTTAATTAACATCAATTAGGAAAATATGTTTGATGAAAAGACCTGATAACTATAGTATTCCTTTCATATTTCTGTAGTTCTCAATTTTGAACGAAATTTTCAGCAATGCATAGTGATACTTGGGCCTTCGAAAGTATATAAATTTTGGCTGCTAATAAGAATGATAAATCCAATTACGAAAAAATATTCAAATGCTATATGTCATTTAATTCTATTTTATTGAGATTCAAACCGAATGAAAAAGCAGCTGACAATATTTCTGAAATGGGTGATTTCACGATCACGATTTCGCGATCACGCGAGTGATCGCGGGTTAATTGAAAGATCGATAAATTTTTTGATTTTATAGCAGTGGCTGATTATTCGGTGACTCCAAATTCACCAGCAGCCACAGAGTTTCGAAGTGTTTACTTTTTTCCTCCTTTAAAGTATTAACATTTCAGAACTATGTTTTTTGCTTGTGCGGAACATTACCAAAAGTCATATCATCATTTAAAATTGAAAAATACATTTTCTTAAATATTACAGAAGCATAAAATCATTTGATTTATGTAGAATCTAAGCATGATACAAAAGTTTTACAGTTGATTTCGAAAAGTAAATATTGAGCTACAATTACAACTTCCATTAAAGGTTTCTCCAAGACTCCAATTAAGAGACACATCTTATTGTACAGCATAAAGTAACACAATAAATATACAATTCTATTTGTTAAAGACTTATTTTAATTTAAATTTGTACAATTTACTTTTAGTAAACCTCTACCAAAAGTTTTTAACAATGGACAATTTTATATCGCAATTTATATGTTTCTTTATTAAATGTAGAGTATCCAAAATTTTTTATTTAAGGAATACACTCTTTATAGCTATTGAATGCTACGAATGAAGCAATTTTTCAAACCTCTTAGAATAATAACTAAAGAGGTTAATTTGTTGAGGAAAAACTAAGTATATCCTAGCCTGGATATGGTAGACCCATTAGAATAGAGTTCCATCATGAATCAAAGAATGTGACCAAGGATGAAATAAAATAATTCGCTTCACAACTTAAAAAATGTTTAATATACACAGTTGTTTTAAAAACATATTTTTGTGCTCATTTTAATTGATGAGAAATAATTTACACTTTCATTTATGATTTGCTCTAATTAAAATTGGAATGGGAAACCACTCCAACATAATATTAATAATGATAACTTGTTTTTGAAGTAAACGAATTAGAATATATTTATTTATAGTTATTAGTAATATTTATGTATATTAATGAGATAAATCAAAAAATATTTCATGATTAACGAAATGCTCGAAATATTTCATCAGATATAATTACAAAGAGCTTTATTTATAAATTTATTTTGCTGCTTTAGAGAAACTTGCTAAAATGAAATAAAGTTTTAATAAGCCGCTTATTAATTCAGATTGGAAATGCTGATATCAATTGATAAAATAATTCAAAACACAGCAAATTCTATGAATTTAAGAAGGAAGTTTTATTTTATTAAATTATTAGACACTTAAGAATACTTTTTTTCATCCATTTTCACAATGTGAATATTTTTCATAAATCTCAAGGTAATTTCAAGACACAACAGAGATAATTAGTGTTTCGACATATTCGTAAAACAAAATTAAATTACATCCATTTATAATTTGAAACTAATTGCGCCAACGAAATCGTCAGCGAAGTAATAAAAGATATGTTCAAATTACGAGAATGTGACAGATTATTTTTCATATGCTAAAGACAATATAATAATTAAGTAAAATTCCTTACAGGAAATTTTTCCAAATGCAATTTCCTTGTTGCAAACGAATAATGGGAATTAGAATGAAACAATGCTATGAAAATAGTGAAATGTAAAAATACACATAAATCTCAAATAATTAAAAGATTAATGAACTATCGTTAACTCGTTCCTCTACAATTAAATATCAATATCACTTACGGCAAAACACCTTTATATTCCCATTAATTAGAAAATGTCTACATATATATCTAGAAATAATAAATTTCATTTGAGTATTTCCTGCATTTTAAATTCGTAAACAGTTTCAATTGCAAAACAAGTTGAAAAAGCCCTTATGTTTCAAGTATTCCTTAAGTTGAGTTTTCATTGCGGTATCTGTGTGCTTTAAATATTTTTAAACTAGCTTTCATGGCCCGGCGTTGCACGGGCTTTCTCTACTTTTAGAAAAATTTTCCGTTCACTTCACAAAATCAGCATGACCAATATTCTTTTTCTAAGTAACTTTGGCTTCTATGTTTTTTCCTCTCCTCTAAGCCCGGTGTTAAACGGGCTTATACCGAGGGTATAACTTAATCCCCATGTTATTTGCCTCCCTTTACTCTATTCCAACACTTTGGTGTGGGTTTGACGCGTACGATGTGAGTGCATGACCCGTGAGTGCGTGTCATGGCTTTGTTGCTTAACAATTTCCCTTCTCTTCACAAATTCTCGATCCTAGTACCACTGAAGACCCGCCGTGTAGGGGGGATGCACGTAAAATAAATCAAGAGCTCAAACGTCCTCCCGTTGGTGTGGTGTGGTAGTTAGGAGAGGGGGGTGCCGGCTCAGGTGTCGTCCGCGTCATTTGACCATGGTTCAAAATTACGCGGACCGTCTCTAAAAGGCCTCGTGTTGCTGAACAGTGGGACGTTAATATTCACTCAACTTCACAAATTCAGCACTTCCAATATTATTTACCGAAATTACTTTGATTTCTTTGTTTCTTTCCTTTCCGCTTAGCCCGGCGTTGCACGGGCTTTTACAGAGTGAATAACTTCACCCTCATGGAAATTTCGTGTTTCCCTCAGGCCGATAGCACTTGTGTGTCTGTGTGTGCGTGCTATGTGAGTGATTTCTTTAACTATGTCATAAAAACTCCCTTTTTCGAAATTTGTTCTTGCGTTGGTGTGGTGTGGTAATTATTAAAGATGGGTGAAAACTCATGTGTCGTCCTCGTCACTTGAGCATAGTTGAAAATTTCGCGGTCCGTCACCAAAAACCCTCGAATAGGCAAACAGTGCGAATTAAAAAATCACCCACTCACTTTCCAATTCTTTCGTTTTACGAGTGAATAACTTCATCCCCATGGAAATTCCGTGTTTTCCTCACGCCGATAGTACTTGTGTGTGTGTATGCGCACGACGTGAGTGATTTCTTTAACTATGTCATAAAAACTCCCTTTTTCGAAATTTGTTCTTGCGTTGGTGTGGTGTGGTAATTCTTAAAGATGGGTGAAAGCTCAGGTGTCGTCCTCGTCACTTGAGAATGGTTGAAAATTTCGAGGTCCGTCACCAAAAATTTTCGAATAGGCAAACAGGGTGAATTTTAAAATCACCCACTCACTTTCCAATTCTTTCGTTGCAATTTTTTATTTCCCGGAAACGAAAATGTAGTTTTTTTAAAAATAGTTGTATGCTGAAAAAAAGACAGAAAGTATAAATTTTTCAAATTACAAAATTTCACTACTATTTTAATTCTTGAAGTAAAATTGTGAGAATTTTTTGAAATATTCGACACGGGGAAAAAAGTTTCATGCAATTACGCATTATTTTAACTATAAGTTTTATGAAAGAGAACAAAAATTTCGATACTGATAAATATTTTAAATGAATCTCAGAAATGCATTGAATGTTTTTTAATTTAAAAAATATATATTAATTTAAATCCATTATCAATAAATACTAATAAAAAAAATTCTACAGGTAGCTCTTGAAACGTTTGGATGTTTGATTAAACATATATAAGTGTTAAAAATCCACTTTCGGGAGAAACCTAGTTATATGCTAACATTCACTGAAAAAATCATTCAAAAATAAAATAATACTATTTAATAAAAATATTTAATTTTTTTTAATTTTAATTTTATAGTTTTTCATTCCACTCTGTGTTAAAATTATTTAAACATGTATCTGCGAAAAAAAGTATATTATACAAAACTAACTTATTAAATATTTTTAATAAAATTGATTAAAAATGCTCATTTAGCAATTAATTGTGACATACCAATTGCTTACATAATGGCAGCACTGAAAATGAAGTAAATTTCAGATCAGTGGGGATGCAGCAAGTGAATTCAATCATTGAAGAAGAGAGAATTAATTTACGGGTGGGAAAAATAAGCAGAAATGAACAAAATCGAATTGTTAAAAAAGATAGAAATTACTTTGAATGATTAAAAATCAGAAAAAAACCTTTCTGAAGGCAAAAAAAAAAAAAAAAAAAAAAAAAAAAAAAAAAAATGAAAAGTACATTAAAATAACAGAGGATCATGTTAAAATAAGTATTTATCAGTAAAATTAATTTACGTGGGAAAAATTAGCAGAAATGAAAAAAAAAGATGATCCACGATTCGAACTCGCAAAGACACGATCTGCTTTACGGTGTAAATGAGAGAAGTGAAGCGCTACCGACTGTGCTACTGGGAACCGTAGCGAGAAATGAAATTAGGCAACAATAATGAATGGGAGGACAAAAAAGTAATTTTTTCACTCGCATTTTTTTTTTTTTTTTACTCGCCAAAGTTACTGATTTCCCTTTAAAATCCGTAATTTTGAAGCAATTTTTTTCAATCTTCGTATATGTGACGGATAATATTACTGTACACACGGAAAAAAGGTTTTGTGAGATTATCTTCATAAATGACGAAGTTATTCAATGTGAAGTAAAAATGAAGACTACTTTTTAAAAATTCTTTTAAAAAAAAGTTTTGGAAATTTTATTTTTTAAATGAATGGATCTAAAAGAGACAGGTTTGAAGTTAATTAGTGTAGAATATCGATTTAATAACACGAAAAATAATTCATACCCAACGATTTAGAAATAATTTTCATAAAAACGCATCTGTTTTAACACTATTTTAAAAAATTCGAAAAAAATAGAAAAAATCATTATTTTACAAAAAAAATTAACGCGTGTCGTGGCGAAATAAATGATCTTTTCGATTCTGTAATTATTTTTTGTCTCATTTCGACACCGAAAATTAGATGACAATTTTAATATGGTGGAAAACGTAAGATTACCGCTCGGCCGAAACGGAAGGGAAGTTCCGCCAAGTAAACAACCGGCAGGGGTAAAACAATTCGGCGTTTTAAGATTTTTAATTAACATCTTTTTAACTAATTACAATATCGGAATATAAATAGGCAATACGGCTTCCCCGGAAAATTCCCGATCTTTTGGTACCTTCCGCGATTTTCTGCGTGGTGCTGTTCGTGAGAAGATAGACGCACATACATAGATAGATAGATAGATAGATAGATACGTTTGCTTATCTTCGAATTTTAATAGTGTAAGACTAGCTTTCATGGCCCGGCGTTGCACGGGCTTATACCGATTGTATAACTTAATCCCCATGTTAATTTTCTCCTTTTATTCTAACGCCAACACTTTTGTGGGGTTTCACGCGTACGATGTGAATGCATGTCCCGTGAGCGCGTGTCATGGCTTTGTTGCTTAATATTTTCCCTTCACTTCGCAAATTCTCGATCCTAGTACCACTGAAGACCCACCGTGTAGGGGAGGGATGCACGTAAAATAAATCAAGAGCTCAGACGTCCTCCCGTTGGTGTGGTGTGGTAGTTAGGAGAGGGGGGTGCCGGCTCAGGCGTCGTCCCGTCATTTGACCATGGTTCAAAATTACGCGGACCGTCTCTAAAAGGCCTCGTGTTGCTGAACAGTGGGACGTTAATATTCACTCAACTTCACAAATTCAGCACTTCCAATATTATTTACCGAAATTACTTTGATTTCTTTGTTTCTTTCCTCTCCGCTTAGCCCGGCGTTGCACGGGCTTTTACCGAGTGAATAACTTCACCCTCATGGAAATTTCGTGTTTCCCTCAGGCCGATAGAACTTGTGTGTGTGCGTGCGAGGTGAGTGATTTCTTTAACAATGTCATAAAAACTCCCTTTTTCGAAATTTGTTCTTGCGTTTATGTGATGTGGTAATTATTAAAGACGGGTGAAAGCTCATGTGTCGTCCTCGTCACTTGAGCATGGTTGAAAATTTCGAGGTCCGTCACCAAAAACCCTCGAATAGGCAAACAATGCGAATTTAAAAATCACCCACTCACTTTCCAATTCTTTCGTTTTACCGAGTGAATAACTTCATCCCCATGGAAATTTCGTGTTTCTCTCAGGCCGATAGTACTTGTGTGTGTGTATGCGCGCGATGTGAGTGATTTCTTTAACTATGTCATAAAAACTCCCTTTTTCGAAATTTGTTCTCGCGTTGGTGTGGTGTGGTAATTCTTAAAGATGGGTGAAAGCTCAGGTGTCATCCTCGTCACTTGATAATGGTTGAAAATTTCGAGGTCCGTCACGAAAAATTTTCGAATAGGCAAACAGGGTGAATTTTAAAATCACCCACTCACTTTCCAATTCTATCGTTGCAATTTTTTATTTCCCGGAAACGAAAATGCAGTTTTTTTAAAAAATAGTTGTATGCTGAAAAAAAGACAGAAAGTATAAATTTTTCAAATTACAAAATTTCACTACTATTTTAATTCTTGGAGTAAAATTGTGAGGATTTTTTTGAAATATTCGACTTGGGGGAAAAAGTTTCATGCAATTACCTTTATAAAAGAAGAAATAATTAAATGATTGATTTAAGTATTTTGAGTGTTTTATTAAAATTAGTTCAAGAAAGTTTTTGGCTTTTTTTTAAAATCACTGATTCTAAAAGTTTTAAATTGAAAATTTCGAAGTCCGTCGCCAAAAAACTCTGTAGTAGGTGAACAGTGCGACTTTTTAAAAATCCCTCACATTTCAATTATTTCGTTGCAATTTTTTAGGCCCCACAAACGAAATGTAGCTTTTTTAAAAATAGTTGTATGTTGAAAAAAGACAGAGAAGTAGAAATTTTTAAAATTACAAAATTTCACTACTATTTTAAATCTTGAAGTAAAATTGTGAGGATTTTTTGAAATGTTCGACACACGGAAAAATTGTTTCATGCAATTATCTTTACGAATGAAGAATTTATTAAATGATTGATTTAAGTATTTTGAGTGTTTTATTAAAATTCGTTCAAATACGTTTTCGGCTTTTTATTTTTTAAATCACTGATTCTGAAAGTTTTAAAAATCATTTTTATATAAATGCAAGGATATTGGCTCATATGAGAAAAAATCATAAAATATGCAAAACAGCATTGTTTTGTAAAAAAAAAAAGTTGTTTTTTTTCTATAAAATTCTTTAAAGAAAGATAGTTTTTTCCCGGAAACAAAACTGTAGCATTTTTAAAAATAGTTGTATGCTGAAAAAAGAACAGAAAGTATAAATTTTACAAATAACAAAATTTCACTACAATTTTAATTCTTGAAGTAAAATTGTGAGAATTTTTTGAAATATTCGACACTGGGGGAAAAAAGTTTCATGCAATTACGCATTATTTTAAAGTAAATTATAAGTTTTATGAAAGAGAACTAAAATTTCGATACTGATAAATATTTTAAATAAATCTCAGAAATGCATTGAATGCATTTTTATTTTTTAAAAAATATATTAATTTAAATCCATTATCAATAAATACTAATAAAAAAAATTCTACAGATAGCTCTTTAAACGTTTGGATGTTTGATTAAACATATATAAGTGTTAAAAATCCACTTTTGGGGGAAAACCTAGTTATATGCTAACATTCACTGAAAAAACATTCAAAAAGAAAATAATACTATTCGATAAAAACATTTAATTTTTTTAATTTTAATTTTATATTTTTTTATTCCACTCTGTGTTAAAATTATTTAAACACGTATCTGTGAAAAAAATTATATTATACAAAACTAACTTATTAATATTTTTAATAAAATTGATTAAAAATGCTCATTTAGCAATTAATTGTGACATACCATTTGCTTACATAATGGCAGCACTGAAAATGAAGTAAATTTTCAGATCAGTGGGGATGCAGCAAGTGAATTCAATCATTGAAGAAGAGAGAATTAATTTACGGGTGGGAAAAATAAGCAGAAATGAACAAAATCGAATTGTTGAAAAAGATAGAAATTACTTTGAATGATTAAAAATCAGAAAAAAACCTTTTTGAAGGCAAAAAAATGAAAAGTACATTAAAATAACAGAGGATCATGTTAAAATAAGTATTTATCAGTAAAATTAATTTACGTGGGAAAAATTAGCAGAAATGAAAAAAATGAGATCCCACCGATTCGAACTCGCAAAGACACGATCTGCTTTACGGTGTAGATGAAGCGAAGCGCGCTTACTGACTGTGCTACCGGGAACCGTAGCAACAATAATGAATGGGAGGACGAAAAAGTAATTTTTTCACTCGCATTTTTTTTTTTTTACTCGCCAAAGTTACTGATTTCCCCCTGTTTAAGGCAGAATTTTTTTAGTATAACCCTTTGTTAGATGCGGTCGAAGGTGAACAGGTCAAAAGTCATTGGCGCAAAGCTAATTTTCGACGCCAATGTTTGGCTAAATGTAAAATCGCGTATTTTAAATTATTTTAAAAATCATTACCTTCATTTTAAGGGCATAATTTTTACGTTAATGCTCTCAAACATCACCAACTATTTGCAAAAATAACGTACTTTGAAATAAAAATGTATAAATTACTACTTTTTAATTTATTTTCAGAAAAACATAAGTTTACGAAAATCACAATTTTTTTTAAAAAATCCGTAATTTTGAAGCAATTTTTTCAATCTTCGTATATGTTACGGATAATATTACTGTACACACGGAAAAAAGGTTTTGTAAGATTATCTTCATAAATGACGAAGTTATTCAATGTGAAGTAAAAATGAAGACTACTTTGTAAAAATTCTTTAAAAAAAAAGGTTTTGGTCATTTTATTTTTTAATGAATGGATATAAAAGAGAAAGGCTTGAAGTTAATTAGTGTAGAATATCGATTTAATAACACGAAAAGTAATTCATACCCAATGATTTAGAAATAATTTTCATAAAAACGCATCAGTTTAAACACTATTTTAAAAAATTCGAAAAAAATAGAAAATATCGTTATTTTAAAAAAAAAATTATACCGTGTCGTGGCGAAAAAAATGGTCTTTCCGACTCTGTAATTATTTTTTGTCTAATTTCGACAAAAAAAATTAGATTACAATTTTAATATGGTGGAAAACGTAAGATTACCGCTCGGCCGAAACGGAAGGGAAGTTCCGCCAAGTAAACAACAGGCAGGAGTAAAACAATTAGGCCTTTTAAGGTTTTTAATTAATATCTTTTTAACTAATTATAATATCGGAATATAAATGGACAATACGGCTTCCCCGGAAAATTCCCGATCTTTTGGTACCTTTCGCGACTTTCTGCGTCGTACGGTTCGTGAGAAGATAGACGCACATATATAGATAGATAGATAGATAGTTACGTTTGTTTACCTTCGAATTTTAATAGTGTAAGATAGCTATTGCTATTTTGTAAGCCTACAACATATTCACACATGCAAGTTACGCATACAATATACGTATATATATATATACAAGGGGTGATCAAATGAAAAGGTACGAAACGACACGGTGGGTACAAATATAGACTTTATTCAAAATATACACCATAGGCCTGAGCACAACGATCCCACTGATGAACAAGCCGCAGTATTCCTTGTTCCCAGAATTCCTGTGGCTGTGACAAGACCCAGTCATTCACAGTGTCCTTGAGTACGTCGTCCGAGTTGAAGCGCTTTCCTTTCAGGTGTTTCTTCAGTGGACCAAACACATGGAAATCGCAGGGTGACATGTCCGGACTGTAGGACGGATGGTCCACCGTCTCCCATTGGAACTTGTCCAGTTCCATTTGTGTGACTCTGAAGACGTGTGGACGCGCGTTATCATGAAGCAGAACCACACCCTCCGTGAGCAGCCCCGGTCTTTTTTTCTTGATGGATCTGCGTAGGCATCGAAGTGTATCACAGTACACATCGGAGTTAATGCTTTTTCTGTGCTCGAGTAATTCTGTGCTCGCATCATTTGGACGCCGCTTTTTATAAGAGCCTTTGCTCTCTCCTGCGCATGCGGGCACCCGCGCGTGATCCGATCCCAGTCAGAGTCTCCAATGGCATCCCGAGATGTCCCGCTACATTCTCCCTTGGCGGAATATGCAAATATTTAACTGTTTCATTTTATGTCATTTCGTTCCTTTTTATTTGATCACCCATTGTGTATATATATATATAAAGGAGAAAAGCGACTCACTGACTGACTGACTGTTTGACTAATCACGATATGTGTCTGGAACTATTCAGGCTACAGACTTGAAATTTAGTAGACATATTCATTTTATAGAGTAGACATCCGCTAAGAACGGATTTTCCAAAATTCGAAATGCAAGGGGCGTTACGGGGGTTAAAGGGCGTTATAAATAATTGTGTCCATGTTTAAACTACTCAATGTACAATCTTGAAATTGGGTAAGCAGATTCCTTTCATAAAGTAGAGAACTGCTACAAAATGTGTTTCGCGAATATCAACTACCAAGTTTAATTTCAGGAGATTAAGGGGCGTAATCGATAAATATTTCCATTTTTAAACTATTAGATGTTCCTGCTTGAAAATTGGTAGGCATGTTCCTTTCATGGAATAGAGTTCCTCTAACAAAGAGTAAAACGAAAATTGACCCCCAAGGAGGGTTGCGAGGGGTCAAGAGGAGTTATAAGTTGAATGGTTGACGGAGTACCTGCTTCCCGCAGGGAAGCTCAAACTCCAATCATTAAAAAACCGGGGGTTACATGGGTTCAGCTTTATTTTAGCCCTTTGCTGCGTTAAATGTGTGAATAGATAATATAACAATAGGATGAGCTAAAAGAATTACATTTAAATAGGTAAATACATTATGGCGAGCAAATTAAATTAAAGTGTAAAGATAAAAATCTAGGTGTAAGAGTAAATTAAAATTAAGGTGTAGCTATGGTGAAAAAATAACTATGCAGATGAGAACTGCATCAGACCGCTTACTGGCCCGGCGAGCCGGAGCGCAGGGCGGTCGACTTGTAGAAAAGTGGGTGAAAGTAGAGGAGTTATAGGGGAGGAAATACCTGTTTTTAGTTGTTAGACCCATATACTTGAAATTTGTTAAGCATGTTCCTTTCTTTTTTCTTTTCTTATCTTTTTTTTTTTGAATAGGGATCCACTAAGAATATATTTTAAGGAAATCAACTCCTGGGGGGTGCAAGGGGTTACTGGGATGTATTGGCAAAAAAAATCCTTTTTTCGAAATACAAGGACTGTAATAATGAAATTTGGTTTGCATTTTTCTTTTGTTGAATTGAAATCCGCTAAGAGTGGTTATTTTTGAAAACGGCTCTCAACGGGATTACGGGGATATTGATAATAAAACTTTCGTTTTTTTCTGTTAGATTTAGACTTGAAATTTGGCTTGCATGTTCAATTTAAGGAGTAGAGATCCAACAAAAATTGGTTTTGCGCGAATCCATTTGGTTATAGGGTTACGAAAGAGCAAACATTATTCTATACTTCAACTTTAGAGATTTTTAGAAAATACAAATTAAATGAGTTCTGCCCCTTTTTTTATCAAGAGGCGACAGTTATAGGTATATGTATATTTTTCAATACAATTTAATTATTAATGCTAGGATTTATATATCAATAATTTATATATATATATATATATATATATATATATATATATATATATATATATAAAGGAGAGAAAGAGAAAATTAACTCATTTTTGGATCACGTAATTCCAATGACACTTTTTTTTAATATTTAAAGATCAATATGAAGTTTTATCAGATATTATGAGTTTTTTAGTAAACCCTATTTTGTTTATTTTATTGGTATTAATGTATCAGCTATGAATTAATTTGAACATATAATTTTAATTGAATTTGATTTAAAAATCCCAAAATTCACATCTATAATTAATCCTTAACAAATGGCATTAATAAACATTAAAATAGTTAGCTGAATTGGATTGTTATTTACCGTCCTTTAAAATAATTAATCTAGAAACGTTTGAGTGTACTTTAGTAAAGTAAAAATGCTTATTTGATTTTTTAAAAATTAAAATACATATTTTTATTTTTTATTTTATTTATGTTGATGATCATTAGTAATAATAACCAATTTTGTCCAAAGGAAGGACACTCTATTTGCTACGTTCCATTAAGTTAAATTGGATTGGTATAAATGCATAAAAGCTTTAATTAAAATATAAATGAATTGAAAATTAATTTCCTTCTTTTAAAAAAATTAAAAACGTTATTTTTAAAAGAATTGTGAATGCTATTTTTTTTTACTCAATTTACATTTTTGAATACATTTATTTTTAAGTAAAGTATTTAATCATAAATGTTTTTGACACTAATTTCAATTATTGTATTTTTCTCACTTAAGTTGCATATTTATTTTGTTTCCGGCAATTTGCATTTCATTAAAATGAAATGCTAGAATGCTACTAGGACGCAAGTGAAAACAATAGTTTACAAGCACACCTTTCTTTCAACACTCACCCGGTAACAAAAATTTGAATTATTGAATTATTTATTTTATGTAGAAAACATAGTAAATTAGTTACACAGAAAAGTTCAAGTTACAAAAGCGTAAGTTAAAATTGATTGCCCAAACAATTATGAAATATTAAGAATTCGAGATGAGGTAATCACATAATCGATTCTTTTTAACAGAAATAAAATAAACTGTTAAAAGGAAAAAAATTACATTTAGAACGTTTATAATATGCAAGTTGCCTCTGAAACATATTAAACAAGGTGTTTAAAATTAAGACTGAAAAGCAGCCAGTTGCATATGTTTTTTTTAAAAACTGGTTTTATTCTGACTGTTTTGTAACAGTCAAAATAAAACCATCTACATTGTTAGAGCAGAATAACTCATCTAAATCTATAGCACTGTAGCGTAAACATCAGGAATTTTTTTAAGTGCGATTTCTAAGCCAAGGAATTCTTATTTGTGGGGTACTAGAAATATATGATTAAGTTCTTGACAACCACTTACACCAGCAATAAAACAAAATGGGGATCAGTATTAAATACAAACGCAGAAAAAAATTGTAGTATAAACTCCCCTTTATTGAAACAGCACGTTATGAGAGTTATTTGTCACAGAGTATCAAATAAAAATGTCCAATATCCTCTTCACCATGCGGGGTGTATTTTATTTGAACTTGTGGTTTGCTTTTTGTCGATAGAGCAGCACCATATTGTCCGCAAAAGGTGGACTCAGGGACATATCAAATGGGGACGAGCAACGTGCTCTTAATGGAAGAGTCACACTTCAATTTACAATCTGTTGGTATGAGAATTATCTTTTAAAGAGGATTTAGTATCAGAAGAACTCAGTATCGTCGTAGGGAAGTTTTTTATTTCGTGGAAGTGGAGTGTCACTTCATGGACGAGATCCTCTTCAATGTACAACCTGATTATAGGCGAATTCTCATTTAAAGATAACTTGGTATCAGAAAAATTCAGCATTTGTGCATGTGAGTTTCTGATTTGGGGGAGACGGAGTGGTCTGCTATTATTTACATCAAGAAATACACTGTTATATACACTATCAGAATAGAACGTTAACGGCTGTGTAATTTCAGGATACCATCAGATTTATTGTGGTCCTTAAAGCTACAACAATCGTGAATGAGTTTTTTTAATGGATGCTAAAACCAACCACACACATGGTGCTCAGATAACTGATAATTCCTTTTTAGAAGAATTCTTCAAATGAATTAGACAGCATAATCTCCTGATGTTAATTTAATCGTATATTTTTGACAATCTAGACAAAAGTATTCAAGGCAAAATAATTGCTGATTTGAAAAGAAAACTAAAAACAATTCCAAATTCGAAATGCTCACTTTTATAGAAATGGAAGAGACTACCGACAAATCCAAACTTCATTGATTGCATGCCTGGTAGAGACGGGACATATTGTGTTTGGTCAGGGAAAATCATGAACTTTATAGAATTTAAATATTATTCGAATAATCAAATTTTTTTTTGCTTGTTATACATAAATTGATAATATTTCGTTTATTGACACAAATATTACCAATAAAATATAATTATTCCTTGCTTGGGGCTTCTTTTTCTTAACTAAAATCAATCAATTATTTTAAAAATTTATTTGCCACAGTGCTTTAAAAACTAAGACTATAGATATACTACCAAGTAATATAAGACATTTTGTATCCAATATAAATATTTTTACCTACAAATGTATTTTAGCATAACTGCATGGAAAATGTCTAAGAGATCATTTCTTTATCATCTTTTTCTGTACGCAGTAAACAGTAAAAAACACATGGTCACTTTAGGGTTTACTGTAGAATTTCCAAATAAGTTTGAATAAGATCATTTTTTTCTATAATAAAATGAGTTTTACTATTGTTTAAAGGTTACATTACCATTTTATACTAATTTGAATGGAGGAAAAACATTTTGTAGCATATATTATACATATATCCATTTTTCGTTATTTAACAAGAGATAACCCAAATGCAATGTATAAATTATAAGATTACTTGGGGTGACTTTAAATTAATTTAATAAAACTTCTGATTCTTCGGTTCTTACGAAAGAAATCAAAGCAAATGTTTCATGCAGAAATAATTGCTTGAAATCTGTGTGAAGAATAAGAATCCTTGCATAATTGGATTTAATAGGGCAAGCTCTATTTGAGGAAAAATTGTACATAAATAATTCCAAAAAAAATGTATGTTCCAGCCAAAATCAAATCGGATTTGATTAATTGGACCATATAAAACAATATCAACTTGTTTATTTATATTTTCTAGCCCACAAGAGAAACATAATTGTGCACTGACAAAAGTAAACATGGTTTTTTGAAAAATATTTTCAAATGAAAACATCAATTTATTTCATAACAAGCTCATTTTCTCTAGCAATTTATATTTATATTTACATTTATAATTTTAAATATCTTTTTTGTAGAAATTCTACGTCTTTCCCGATTAATATTTTAGGAAATATTTTTATTTAAATTAGAGAAAAACGTTTGCAATATTAGCAAAACAATGTATATATGTATAAAAAATACATATATTACTTATTCTAAGAAATAGCCCTGAAAAAAGATAATGCTTCAGTAAAATACTGACTAATTTTATGAAAATTTCCCCGTAACCTTTGCAACAAGCACACATTGTTGGAAAAAGTGTTACGTATCTTAACAGAAACCTAAAAAAATTAATTTTTCATTTCTTTAGAAATAAGAATATTGACACAGATTTTTCTACAAGTACCATTTTCTATTTATATTTGTCGCAAAAAGCTCCCTCTCTCTATATACAGAGTGCCCCAAACCTTAACGATAATTGGGCAAGAGGCGATAGGTAGGAGCATATTTGCTCTGCGAAAAATATTAAAAAAATTATCAAATTCCTTACAAATACAAAATGCATTCCACTTTTTTCTCGCAATAATAGACATGTTTATTGAGACAAATAGATTTCTTAGATGTTATTTTCTTAAAAAAAGTAATATTTATTAAATAATAGTGCATACAAAATTACATAATTGCCCTGAATGAGTTATAGCTCATGTTCAGAAAAAAATAAATACAGCTAATACACCTATTATATATGTTGAATAAATAAAAACTAGCTAAATAAAATAATGTATAGAAAAGAATATTTAATGTTCAAACTAAAATTAGGTAAATTAAGACTTAAATAAAATTAAGCTTACAAAACAATAGATTAAGAAAATCTGAAAATGTTTTAATATATAGGATGAATAACAGTATAAGATGAAGAAGTGTATTTATTTATTTTCAACTATAAAAGAATTGATGTGTTGTGTCTTTAAAGCTGCATTGTGCCTCAGGAAGAATAAATCATGTTTCAGAACAATCATGATACTGAAGTTCTGGAAGCATGATGGTACAAAATATGTACCACCATTTTTTAACCCTTTTTTTGGCCACCCTTTATTTGAAAAACTGATTGATATTATTAATATGTATCAGTTTTTCTTCAATAATTATAGTTGTAGAAGCTTTATTTAAAATATTTGGAATTATTTCTCATATATGTGTTTTAATTTCGTAAAAAAATCATCGCATGAAAGAGTTAAGGCGGTGTTAGGAAATGTCATTTAACTTTGACGCATCATAAAAAGAAAAATATTTCATATTACTCTAAACAAGTTTTCTTAAAAAATTATTCTTCAAGTCCCTTTTAGGGACAATTCCAAAATAGTACATTTGTATCAATAACAATCCCTACCATTTTGCTTCCTTTAAAAAAATGGCATTATTTTTTAAAGAAATTAATCTTAGGATGAATATTTTAATTTACATAGCTAAAATGGATGGACTATAGAAACCCAAATTTAATGCGTAAAGACCGGTCAAAATTTCAATTGAAAATTAACATGTGTATCGGATTATTAAACAAAAAATTATATATATACATTTTGAGTTAATCCAAGAGTTTAAATGGAGTAAAATACTTGATTTTCTTCAAAAAAAATTCGCCACAGCTGCTTGAAGATGTACTATTCAATATCTGCAAGGACTTGCGATTTCAACAAAAATGATTAGTAGGGAACTGTGCGCTTCCTGTAGGGGGGCACTTGGACAAGGAATATTCCGGAAGGTGGATTCGACGTCATAGTTTAATTTTATGACCAGCTCATCAACCGTTTTTAAAACCCTTGGATTTATTTTTATATATTAAACCAATCCAAAAAGGCTTCAGCAAAAGGTTATTTAAGGTAAGTCGGTACCCCCTATCCCGCTAATGTTAAATTGAGCATTTTTATGTGCCTTTTTCTCATAAAATATTAAATGTACAGACTTAAATTTTTTTCTGTATATTAATTAGACTTTTTTATTTAAACTGAAGTGAGCTTTTTCAAATATATTGTTTAGTTTTTTCAAACACTTTCATCGTAATGTATCACTATGAATTTTTTGAAAAATGTCATTTTTTTTCACGATAACTGACTTTTACAAAAATATTATCGGTATATTAATAAAAGTTCACTTCAGTATATATATTAACATATCAGTAATATTCAGTGAAGATTGCAAGTGCTTCCGTTGAATAGGTTCTGAGAAACTGGTACTCGCATTTTTAAAAACACCGTTTTGAGATAATTGCATTTTTATTATAAAATGTCACTTCATCAAAAAATTATGAATTACAATCTGTATTTGCACTATTTTTTTAAATATTAGCTTATTCTCAATAACTTCTAAGACTTTTTACTTATTTCTTTTACTTAGATTTCTCAGAAAATACATGTATAGCATTTTTCACTTTTAATCTATCGAGATATTTTATAGCATTTGCATCATTTTTCTCAAATTATGCATCAATTTTTGAAGAATTTTTAGTTCTGATACATTATTGTCCATCCAAGTTGAATATAAGTATCATAAATACCATGTAAAAATGTGTCAATACATGAAAATATGGCTTTGGTAATACATCATTCAACGACATTTCGAAAAATTTCATTACTGTTTTATAAATTCACATGTAAACACAATTTCTTAAAGTATCAGAATTAAAAGAATTCTTAAAATATTACATAAATGGTATCCAAAACAACAAGAAAACTGATTTTATGTTTTTAAACATGAAATTTGTGTATTTTTTGTATGTAACAAGTTTTGCGAAACGAAAAAGGGCATTGCATTTTGGGATATATTTATGTACCTTTTACTAAAAATCTATTAAAAACAAAGCTTAAAAATTTGTGTGTGCATTAAATTAACATTTATCTTTATACAGAAGTGAAATTTTTTTTAAAAATTGATCAGCCTGTTTAAAAATGTAATTTTTGCACAGTAGAATAATGAATTTTATAAAAATTTTCCTTTTCTATGTTACGACATCTGCTTTTTAGCTAAATGTCTGAGGAATATCTCAAAAATTTCACTTCAGTATACACCATATATATGAAAAATAAAATAAAAAATTCCAGTTCATGCATACAATAAATTTATAGAAAAAGACACAAATTAAGAAATATAATACATGAATAAATGACATTTCGAAAAGTTTCACTAGTGCTTTGTATATTCACATGTAAACACAATATCTTAAAGTATCAGAATTAAAAAGTTTATTAAAATATTACATAAAAGATATCCAAAAGAAGAAAACTGTTTTTATGTTTTTAAACATGATCTTTATGTAATTTTATGTGCATAACAAGCTTTACAGGTAACGACAAAAATCATCCCGTATCATCACATATATATGTGTACTTTTTCTCAGAAACTGTTAAATATTAAGACTTCTGATTTAGTCTGAATATTAATTAGACTTTAATATTTATGCTGAAGTGAGATATTTCAAATATTATGTTAAGTTTTTTCAAAACCATGCAACATAAAAATATTACTATGAATTTCTTGAAAATTTTCATTTTTTTTCTACGATAAATGCTTTATGTTAAATTATTTTGGGAAAATTTATAAAGGCACACTTCAGTGTACATGGTTATGTTCAGTGTACATATGAGTTATGTTTTACTGAAATTTTATGAGCATCCTTGCATTATTTTCTGAGAAAAAGAACATAAATTTTTATAAACAAACTTTTTGAAAAATGCATTTTTAACATGAAATGTCACTTTATCACAAACATTATGACTTCCAACATGTATATGCCACATTTTATTCAACATTAGCATCAAGTCAATATATTTTAAGTAAAAAAAGCATCAAAAATGTTTTCAAATTGTCAGAAAATACATACATAACATTTTTCAGTTTTTGTTTAACGAGATATTTTGTAAAATTTACATCTATTATCACAAAATCGCTATAAATTTTAGAAGAATTTGTAGCATTTATGTATTACAAATATCAAAGTAGAGCAAATATCATCATAAATATAATGGGAAAAAATTTATCTATATGGTTTTGGTGTGCATTTGAAAAAACATGATTTTACGTCATTTCGAAAGTTTTCATATGTGTTCTGTGTGTTCACATGCAAACATAAGTTTCTAAGACTTTTAAATTTCAAAAGTTTCTCTAAACTGTACACATGATTTCTTAAACAGCAAAAATAAAACTGTTTTTATGTTTTTAAACATGATATTTAGGTATTTTTATGTATTTAACCAGCTTCTTGCAACGACAAATGGTATTACACATCTGAATTTTTGTATGTACAATTCATTCAGAAACTTTTGAATATTTAAGTTTAAAAACTTGTCTGTACAGTTAAGTAACATTTATATTTATACTAAAGTGATATTTTTTTTTAAAAATTAGTTTTTTTTAAAAACAGACATTTATCAATTAATTTATTCAAATTTGTTTGTTTTTTGACACATGTGCTCTAAGCTAAATGTTTTTTTTTGTTGTAATATTTTCAAAATATCACTTCGGTATCCACAAGAATGCATAAGAAATATATAATGTAAATTTGCAGCTTTTTTTTTTCACATACAGTAAATTTTAAAAAAAATTGTATTTTTAAAAAGCAATTTTAAAATTATAAATTATGAAAATAGTAGTTTTGAAAAAAATCATATTTTGTGAAAGTAAATATTTAATAAGAAATAATACTTTCAAACTCTTGGAAGCATGTTGTAACTCGAAATTCCGCCACCAAACTAATACAGTTAATCGAACAGTCAACTGTTATCTAAAGTTAATTGCGTTTGAATAAACAAAAAGAAGGCTTTGCAATTGTTTCAGGATATTTAAAAGGCAAATATCTGTCAAAAAGGGGGCGTGGCCCACCAGTTGATAATTTTTTAAAAGTCATTTTGACATAGTTCTAATTGAAAATATGGCATAAATGTAATATCTCTAGAAAGGTAATGAAATACAAATTTCAGAAATATCAAAAACTCAAAATCGATCATTCCATGATTTTTACCCTACTGATAATTCCTTAAGCATAGGAGGAAATAAGCTTTACTAAAATTAGACCCGACTAGTCAAGTGGTCACTTTTAAAAAAGTGAAGAGTCTACGTTCCTGAAGAAGATAAAAGACAATTTACTTCAATAATGTGTTTCAAAATGTTTTCCTTGTTTCCAGGTTTTCCATGCTCAAAATGTTTCAAATGTTTTCCATGTTTCCAGGTTTTCCATGCTCAAAATGTTTCAAATGTTTTCATTTTTCAATGTATTGCTTAATTTGATTTACATATTTAAGATTCAGTATTTTAAGAGGACTTAGTATCCTTTGACCAATTTTTTTCAAATTTATGTATTTAAAATTTATATTTTAGCATTTCATATAATGTTTATATTCAAAAAACTGATATGATTTGAAAATTTTCCCTTCGTATCTGTTTTTATTATTAAATTATTCACAGAATTTTAAAAATTTAAATTTTTTTGTTGAAAATTTGGAAAAACTTAAAATTTTATCCGTTTTGAAATAATAATATTTTTATTTGAATTTTTTTGTAATATTCTCTTAAGGATGTTCTAATCAACTTCAGAGATTGATTTTACAACAAGTTAATTTGTTTTGGAGAAAAACAAATAAAATTGTGATATGCATGCTAAAATTCAACAAAAACGCGGAAATCTCCTAAATTTTATTTTTTTAAAGTATCCAGTTTACAGCAAAATATGGATGAATAATTTTTGTTACATGCTCTATATATAACACACAAGAAGAAAATGGATAGGTAAAAAATTGTGGAAGAAGTAGCATTTTGAATGCACTAATATATCGAAGGAACACAAACTGAGAAAAACAACTTTAAAGTTTATAATTCTAAAAAAATAATTATTATAAGATTAAATAAACTTAAAATACTCCTTTAAGATATTAGCTATATATTTTATTCCTTAAAATAATTGCATTTTTGTAATTTTTTCAATATTTATAAATGATCAATTTGTAACCGGTATTAATTGCACAAAAAAATTCAAGAAAAATGTTATTTCTGTTTTTGTTTTTTTGTTAAGACAAAATTTTAGTATTTTTCTTCACATAATATTGAAGTATTATAATTCTATGAAAAACATATGAGGAATAAGAACTGAAATTATGAAATTATTAATATAAAATGCTTCAATTCAAAACTTTTACATGCACACATTTGTAACGAAAACAATTACGTTATTGTAATACCTCGGTAATAGGGTTTTTTATAGTTATTATTTCTCTTTTTAAAATAGAATTTTTTATATCAAAACGCTTTTTGTTAGCTATTTTCTTTTTCAAAAAAAAAAAAAAATTACCGTGATTGAATTGCCTAATTTGTTAATTTACATTTTTATATAAATTGAAGTTTTATCTAATTTCTAACTTTCCTACAAACCTAGTGCTTAGAGCATCGGACTCCAGACCGGAAAGCCTGGGTTCGATGCCCGATGCCACCAAAATATCCTCTGAGTACACACGGAGTGCGTGCTCATTAAATCAGTGGGTCCAAATGGTGTCGCCATCTATCGTTAGCAATATCGTGTTGCCACATTCTTGGGGCTCAAAGCTTAGGCTAACCACAGACATAACTCTAGCCTGTTGCCATGATTAATTTCGTGGGCCGCGATCTGACTACTACGTCAGACAGGGGGCAAAAGCAGCAGCAACAAGTGATATATCAATCGAAAAATAATAATGCAATAACTAAGATTAAATAAAAAAAATGACGCTTCGGTCATTTTTTGGGGGTTCCAAGTCTTCTTAAAATGAAGTCATTTTGTAAATTAAAACAAAATACCATTTATTATTATGGATCGAAATTGAGCAATTTTATACCATTTTGGATTTATCACTAAAATAATCATCTTTTGAAATAAATTGCTTGGAGTCTTATGTAATTATTTTTCTTTATTTAGGGTCAAATTTTGGAGACATCATTTTATCGAACAGGCTTATAAACTACGTTAATATTTACTAAAACAGTAAAATTGTTTTCCCCATTTGTGACTGATAAATAGCAAGGCTATCGAAGATCACGTTAGTGAAAAAATTCACAGTGGAATTTGCGGTCAAAATATCCAGTGATGTGATGGAATTTTTTAACAGAACTATTTTTAAAATGAAGATGTTCTGCAAATAAAAAATATGTCTATGTTCCATATGCAAAGTGAAGAATAAATGTTGTATCTTTTTTTGAAATCTCAACTAAATGGGTCAACTTTTGAGAAACTTACCTGGAGTTATGTGTAATAGCTTTCTTTTTAGCAAAAGTCAAAGTAAGGTGACATCTTTTCTCAAACCCCGGATGACACAAATTACGTTAATTTTTACTAAATGAGCGAAGTTTTTCTCAGACTTGAGATTGCAATTATTAGTAGGGCTAAGTAAGGAAATATTTGTGAAAATTAGTCAGGTAACTGCATCTAATGATGGGATGGAGGGTATCAATTTTCCACGTTTTCGAAAATGTGTTCTTCCTCCTTTAACAAAGGGCAGGTTAATTTTTTTTATATTTTTCCCAGAACCGATAGACCCCACCTTTCCCCTCTTGTCCAATAATTGTTTAATTTAGGGACACCCTGTATATTATATTCGTTTGTGTGCATTACCTATATATTGAGTATCTATTTACTATTCAAATTAAAACAAATTATTTTCTTTGGTTCAATGCATAATTTTGTAATATTTTTACTGTGATTCACAAAATATATTATTCTTTGGTATTTTCAGGAATTGTAAATCTGGAGAGGCGCATAAAAGAACACAAAAACAGGATAATTGTTTTTAACTATCCTCTCGAATTTAAGGGAATCCTTCGCTTTCTTATCAAAATAAACACTGATCGGCATTGCCTTTCTAGTTTTATCGCTAAATTTCGTCTGTACATTGAAGCATTTTTTTCCTGTCTGTGCTCATTTTTTTAGATATTGATAGGACATTTTCGTGATATTTTTTTCAAAAATCCTGCAACAAATAATTAGGATAAAATTATTGTAGAAAAATTAAGAGCTTATTTGAATGCAATATATATATACGGAAGAATAAAACAAGGTGGTTTCAAAGGACACGAAAAAAAATTCAAATCTCACGTGATGAAGAGTGAAATGCTGAGACAAATAAATTATCATTCCCGCTCTTTTCATTTTTGCTGTGATTTACGAGCGGAAATTAATTAAATCAAGAGTTATAATCGGAGAAATCGATAATTGTAATTGAGGTAAAGACATAGATGCATTAGTGCATTTTTTTGCGTATTTTCCAGGCGACTCTTGGGAATCGACTTCTAAAATCTTTATTATCTTTCGAAAAAGGTTTCCTGATTTAATAAATGAGTAATTATCTTGGGCTGATGACATTTTTGCAGCTTCGTGTGATTGAGCGTGGCAATCCGGAAATGTTGTCTAGGTGTTTACTTTTCTTTCTAAATTGTTCTGAAATATTAGAAGCTCCAAAAGTCATCGAATGTTTCAAGTTCTTTAATATTTTAAATACAATATTAATTTTTCCTTCATGATACATCTATTAAAACAATGAAGCTGTTACAATCATAATATTTTTAGAGAAAAACCTTACTCTTGTTTAGTACTAAAAATTTACGTTAATACGCTTAAATCAGCGTTTATCAAACTGTGGTGAAACCTACGTTGGGGCGCGAGCATATTGAAACGTCGAAAATAGAAGATTATTTTTTTAAAAATTATCTATTTACTGAAAACAAGTAAAAGAAAATACACATTGTGACACATTTATATTAATATAATATATTTGTAAATACATCAGATTTCAAAATGTATCTGATAATTATTTTATGAATACTAAGTTAATAACACGTTTGAAACTTACTAGTGACTTCCATGGGCTTGTCATATACAAAATTATATACAAATTTTAATTTGTTAATTTGGGCGGTTTATAATTTGAGTTGTATTGTAGCTTTACTTCATCATACATTATTACTACACTCTAAATATTGTTATTGTACCGAGAGGAAGGGGGGCTATAAAAATTCTGATTGAAAATTGGGTCGCAGTCATTGAAAGTTTGAAAAGCATTGGCTGAAATAAGGGAAATGAGAAGCGGTTTGGTGGAAGTGTGAAGAAAATTTTAAAAAAATATGCATGATTCTTCTCCAGCAAGTTTTTATTTATCGGCACATTATGCATGATTCTGGATTTTATTTTTAAACAGTATTGCACTCTGAAAGAATGCGATGGTTATTTGCGATGAACCTTCTTCTTTTGAAAAATGGTCAAGTAACAAGGACAATATCTCTGTATAGGGGCAGCACCTCCAGTTCTAAACATCCACGAGACGTGAAAGTGAAACTTAAGCATCAACTATTTTTATATTCGTTATCCCTAGAGTTCAAACACGTGACTCCGCTTTACCAGCTACCAGTTCATGACCATGGCCATTCGACTACTGCAGGAATAGACTTTCATGAATAATAAACGGTAAGTGACTGACATCAGATTTTTTTTTATAGAAATTAACAGAAAAAAACACCTGGCTAATGTATAATTCCAAATACATTAAAAACTTGTATAAAACTCGGAGATTCAAAAGGACGAGGCAGACCATTTACTAACCAAAACAAGAATCGAATTTCAAGCCAGAGATCATGTAATGCAGAATGTAAGGGTGCAGAAGGAAAGGTTTTTGTGATGTTTACCATCACAGAAAGGTATTTTGATGCTGCTTCCACTGTTGATACAAATATTAAGAAACATATCTAACATCCTAAAGGGACTACTTTGAAGTAAATCAGTACCAAATGTGTTATATATGAATTAAAGAAATTTTATGCGTAATGGTCGATTTTTTCTAAGCACACCTCTTATATGCTTATAAGAATCACATTTTTAAAACGTTTCGTATAACATGCATTCATTTCAAAAACAGTTAATCTTTTAATAAAACTTTAAATTTAACTCTTAATTAAACTTTTTTTAAATGCAAAAGTCATCCAGTAAATACAAACACTATCAATCATGCAAATTATTTTTAAGAAAATAGCCTGGAAAAAATATGTTACAAACTGGAAACAATCTTCACTTCTTCACACAATCACGTACCACTTTTAAACATTTGACATAAATATTCTTGAGCTTCAGAGTTCTCATGTTGTACTCTTCTACCAACAATGTATTTAGCTAGGGGCCGACCGCATACTCAAATCCTTCGTTATTTCCAAAGCGTTTACTGCCTTGAAACAACTTCAACTTGTCTGAACTGCCATTCCTATGTTTGAATGTTGTGAATACCTGGCTAAAAGAACTGGTAAAAAAAAAACATTGTTTCTCGGGAATTCTGAGGCTCTGCGACAAATGGTTTGATGAAGGCAGTGGTTATGTTATGTAGTGAAGGAATCAGCTACGTAACTAAGAGATTTTTATACATGCGGAATAACTGGTATTCTCGAAGAATGAAAAGAGCACATTACTTAACCGCTTACGTACTAGATTTTCTCTCTAATATCCCTAAAAATCCCAGAGACTTCTGGAGATACGACATATCTTTATTTTTTCCTTTTGACGCTAAGGCGAATAACTGATAATATTTTCTTTCGTTTTCTTAAGTTTTTATAACTATTTTTGTTGTTTATGTTTACGTTTCCTTGCCAATATGACACCGTAGCTGGATTTCAAAGAAAGTTATACCGAATGAGAATATTTGCCAGAAACCGATGAATACGATAGTGAATATGATACGGATTTATTTATTTCTAAAGAAGATGTTGAGAAATGGAATAAAAATGAAAATAAACTTATGTAACACATGTGGAAAAGCTTTTTGTTAAAAGGAACATTTCGAGCAATTTTACAATGATTTGTTATTTTAATTTAATTTTCCTATATGTTTTCAATTTTGTTCAACCCAGACATTTCATAACTTTACTTTTGTAATTGTTTACAATCACAATAAGGGGAAGTCTACATATAATGTTTCCTGTGATAGTTACACTGGTTGTACACCTAAATAAGCAATATATCCCCATTAGGTTAAAATTTGATTTTGCTCTAGACATAGCATGTGTCAACTAGTGGTTACATGCTAAGCGAGGAGTTACGGTAGTTATATTAAAGTTGAGCATTACTGCAAGAAGTAGATAAAATAGGGCCCATCCCCACGTCAGTCGGGCTCATGAAGGTCCAGATGAGCAAGACTGAGAGAGGTACGACTTGTTAAAAAATATCATCGTATTGATCCAGCATCAACAACCTCACACATTCAGCTGGCAGTGAGAATTTCTGCCGATTGTGTCATAAATAATCACGGAATTTGTAGACATTACGGTTAGTCGGTAACCCCTATACCGACAATGTTAAATTGAGCATTTTTATGTACCTTTTTCTCAGAAACTATTAAATGTACAGACTTAAAATCTTTGTCTGTATATTAATTATACTTTTTTATTTATACTGAAGTTAGCTTTTCAAATATATTGTTTAGTTTTTTTAAAAAACATTGATCGTAATAGTATCACTATTAGTTTTTTTGAAAAATGTTATTTTTTTAAGATAGCTGACTTTTAAAGAAATATTATGGGAATATTAATAAAAATTCAGTATATATAGTTACATATCAGTAATATTCAGTAAAGATTGCAAGTGCTTCCCCTGAATAGGTTCTGAGGAAAAGGAACACGCATTTTTAAAAACACCGTTCAGAGATATATGCATTTTTACTATGAAATGTCACTTCATTACAAAAATTATGAATTACAACATATATTTGTCCCATTTTATTACACATTAGCTTATCCTACATTTATTTTAAGACTTTATTAATTTCAATTATACTTATATTACCCAGAAAATACATACATAGCATTTTTCAGTTTTCGTTTAACGAGATGTTTTGTAATATTTACACTAATTTTCTCAAAATCTGTATCAATTTTTGAAGAAGTGTTATCTGTGATGTATTACAAACATTAAAAGTGAGAATTAAATATGATGAAGGCCTTGTAATAATGTATTAATGTTTAAAAGTGAGGATTTGGAAATATGTGATTATACAGCATTTCTCGATATTTTCCTTAATGTTTTTTATATTCGCATGCAAACAGTATTTCTAAAAGTATCAGATCTCAATAACTGTTAAACTGATACAATGATTTCTTAAAAAGCCAAAATTAAACTGCTTTTATCTTTTTAAACATGGAATTTATGTAATTTTATGAGTATAACAAGCTTTACAAGTAACGACAAAAATCATCACATATCAGCATATCATCACATTTACATATGTACCTTTTTCTCAGAAACTGTTAAATATTAAGACTTTAAATTTTGTCTGAATAATAATTAGACTTTAATATTTATACTGAAGTGAGATATTTCAAATATATTGTTAAGGGTTTTCAAAACCATGCAAAATAATGTATTACTATGAATTTCTTGAAAATTTTCATTTTTTTCTACAATAAATGCTGTATGTTAAAATATTTTGGGAAAATTTATAAAATCTTACTTTAGTATACATAGTTACATATCAGTTAGGTTTTATTGAGGTTTTATAAGTATCCTTTCGTTATTTTCTGAGAAAAAATTGCTTTCATTTTGATAAACAAACTTTTTGAAAAAAGGCATTTTTAATATGAAATGTCGCATCTTCACAAAAATTATGAATTACAACATGTATTTGCCACATTTTATTCATCATTAGCATCAAGTCAATATATTTTAAGTAAAATAGTGTGCACAAAAGTTTTAAAATTGTCAGAAAATACATACATAACATTTTTCAGCTTTTGTTTAACGAGATATTTTGTAAAATTTACATCTATTATCACAAAATCAGTATAAAGTTTTGAAGAATTTGTTGCGTTTATTTACGTGTGTATTATAAATATCAAAGTAGAGCATATATCATTATAAATATAATGTGAAAAAATTTATCTATATGGTTTTGGTGTGCATTTTAGAAAACATGATTTTTCGTCATTTCGAAAGTTTTCATCAGTGTTTTGTGTGTTCACATGCAAACATAAATTTCTAAAACTTTTAAATTTCAAAAGTTTTTCTAAACTTGTCAAATAATTTCATAAACAGTTAAAACAAAACTGTTTTCTTTGTTTTTAAAAATGATATTTATGTATTTTTATGCATTTAATCAGCTTCTTGCAAAGACAAAGGACATTTCATTTGCACATCTAAATGTACAATTAATTCTGAAACTTTTGAATATTTAAGTTTAAAAAAAATTGTCTGTACAATAAAAAACATTTATATTCATACTAAAGTGATATTTTTCAAAAAAAAATTAGTTTTTTTCAAAAACAAGTTTTATTTATCATCACTGAATTTATTTAAAGTTGTTACTTTTTAACACATGTACTCTCAGATAAATGTTTTTTTTTTTTTTTTTTGTACTTTTTCAAAAAATTGATTATATAATGTAAACTTGCTGTGAATGTATTCACATACAGTAAATTTAGAAAAATCTTATTCCTTCAAACACAATTTTAAATACAATTTAAAGAAAACAGTAATTTTTATAAAAAAATCTTACCTTGTCAAATTGAGTGATCAGTAATTAATTATTTATTCATTTAAAACACTTGGAAACATGTTGTAACTAGAAATCCCGCCACAAAACCACTACAGTTAATGGTATAGTTATACTGTTATCTAAAGTTAATTGCGTTTGAATAAACAAAAAGAAGGTTTTGCAATTGTTTCAGGATATTTAAAATGCAAATATCTGTCAAAAGGGGCGTGGCCCCCAGTTGATGATTTTTTAAAAATCATTTTGACGGACTTCGAATTGAAAATATGGCATACATGTTATATGCCTAGAAATGTAATGAAATACAGATTTCAGAAACATCAAAAACTCAAAATCGATCTTTACATGATTTTTATCCTACTTACATAATCGTCGTTAAAGTTTCGAATCGTTTTGTGTCAAATTCTCAAAGATCATCTACTTGCACTGACCCTTGCTTCTGCTTTGGTTTGGAGAACAATTTAATTTGTGTGCGTAGGCAAACTGTCCAGAGCGCCAAGAGTCATGATTCTAATTTCGCATTACCACATTCATAATGCATGGTGCAATTACATATTGTGTTAAATCATATACGTTTCTCATTAAAATCTCTTTGAAAAGCGAAAGATAAGCTCATGTGATCCATTATTCAATAGATGCTATCCTGAACTCACATCTTTATCCACTTTTCAAAAAAGATAATACCAGATCCCATCCTGTATCTTTCTTTGGAGCTTCTCTAGAACACGTTGATACTGTACCTTTTCTAGCATATTCAGCATACTTCTTTCTCTTTGGAAATACACAGAAAACAATGAGTGTAGACCTAATCCCTCCATCACCATCTCACGTTTCAAGTAACAAAATAATTTAGTTTGCTTTCTCTGTCATCAGCTTTTTATCAACCTTGAAAACTCCTCAGTATTTTTACAAATTCTTTGTATTGTAACTTTTTGTGTCTCAGAGTATTGATTTCAATGATGTCACTTACTTCGTAATTAATGATTTGTTTTTTATGATTATCTACTCTTTAAAGTACTGAAAAAGATACAAAATTTAACAAATTAATATTTCTTAGTATATTTTTATAATAAAAACATCATTTATAATCATATACTACAATATTGCTTATGCTTTATAAGTATATTTAATTCTGGAGCTTATTTATATAAGTACCATATCAAAAGGGGAAAAAGAACTATATTTATAAAATTAGATTTAAATTGAAGAACCAGGATTCAATTTTTCTCATATTCCACTCCATCAACATATGTCACACACTTTTTTTCAATAACTTCATATGTATACACCATAGGTATCTCAGCTTGAACTTTAATATATCAATCGGATTTGAAATAATTAATCCTCTTTGTTGCTCGTTCCTTAACAATTTCAAACTTTTTTGCAATGGTTGGTATTAATTTTTAAATAAAAGACAATTTCTTAAAATAATGTAAAATACTTAATTTTTTTAAAAAATAGAAATTAAATATAAATATTTAAAAAATAGTAAAAAAAGTTTTAATTCGAATACTACAAATATATATAGAATATCCATCATATGTGACGAAAAAGCAAGTTTAAATCTTTATGTGGCTAGAATATATTTTTTCAAGTGTGAGTGGATTTATTCCCTTAAGAAAATAAACAATAATTTAAATAATTTTTATTTCATTATAACCAGATTTTACCACAGCAATCTATTTCTAAAGATAAAGAAATGGGGAATGTACAAGCGGTGTTTTCAAAATCGATTGAGAAACAGGAGTAGAAAAAAATCTATTAATTAAATGAATTCATTTTGATCAGTCACTTTCTTCATGAGGAGCATAGCAAATAATCCATCAAGGGCTGGCCTTTTCAAGCTTTGCCTACTTTTAAAATTAACCTCTTGAGAAGTGTAACTCTGAAAGTAACTAAAAGAAAGAAGTTTTATCTTTTTTCTTCAACGAATGGATATTTTCCCCTAGATGCAACTTTGGGAGTGCTTTTAAAATAGTTAAAATATTAATTAAAGAAATAAATCAAATATTAAAACATTTATACACAAATTCAGGAAATATTTATGAATAATAAAATTGGAATGTTAAAAAAAATAATAAATTTTTTTAAAAAAAAAAACGTATTATTTAATATATAAAATTCTCGTGTGTTTGTAACCAAACTCCTCCGAAACGGTGTGGCTGATTCTTATGAAATTTTCTGCGTATATGCAGTAGGTCTGAGAATAGGACGTAAACTATTTTTCATTCCGATATTGTAATTAGTTAAAGAAATATTAATTTAAAATCTTAAAAAGCTTAATTGTCTTAACCCTGCACGTTATTTTTTCCGCCTAGCGTCGTGAATGAACAGAGGGTGAAATTTTTCGGTACTCTCGACGTTATTTAAACAGCCATCCGATTTTTGTTTTTAAATCGGACAAAAACTAATCACAGAATCGGAAAGATCATTTTTTTCGCCACGACACAGTATTTTGTTTTTGCAAAATAATAATATTTTCTATTTTTTAATATTTTAAAAAAAAATAGTTAAAATTGATGCGTTTTTATGAAAATTATTTCGAAATCTTTGCGTATGAATTTTTTTTTTCGTGTTATGAAAACGATATTCTACACTAAATAACTTCAAGCCTTTTTCTCTTAGAACCAGTCATTTTAAAAATAAAATGCTCAAAACTTTTTTTTAAAAATTTTTTATAAAATTGTCGAAATTTTTAACTTAACATTGAATAACTTCGTTATTTATTAAGATTATCATATGACACTCTTGTTGCGTTTGTAGAATAATGTTATCAAATTGCTGTGCGAAAATTGAAAAAAATGCTTAAAAATTACGGATTTAAAAAAAAAAATTGTGATTTTCGTAAAATAACGTTATTGCAAGAAATAATCTAAACAATTTTTTTTGTACATTTTTTATTTAAAAGTTCTTTGTTTTTGAAATTAATGTGGGAAGTTTGAAAGCATTAACTTAAAAAATTAAGCCCTAAAAAAATAAAAACTTTAATAAAAAATACGTGATTTTACAGTTTGCCAAGCCTTGGC
Organism: Trichonephila clavata; assembly: GCA_019973975.1. Taxonomy (NCBI): domain Eukaryota; kingdom Metazoa; phylum Arthropoda; class Arachnida; order Araneae; family Nephilidae; genus Trichonephila; species Trichonephila clavata. The sequence continues at coordinate 264,426 of BMAO01007526.1, read as the reverse complement.
GTCGAAAAATGGTTTCGCGCTAAATGGCTTTCAACTGTTTCACCTGAAACTTCACATCTAACTCAAGGATTACACCAAAAAGTCCTGACATAAACATGCGAAAATCAGCAAACTTGGTGAGTAAAAAAAATGCGAGTGAAAAAATTATTTTTGCTTCAATTTTTATCATTTTCTCTTTACATAATTTTCAAAATTAAATCATTATTGATGTCAGAATAAGATGAAAGAATGTATTCACAATACATTTGTGAGATTCTTTTAAAATATTTATCTGTGTCAAATCAGTGATTTAAAAAATAAAAAGCCAAAAAATTTTCGAACAAATTTTAATAAAATACTCAAAACACTTAAATCAATCGGTTAATGATTTCTTCTTTAAAAAAAGATAATTGCATGAAACTTTCTTCCCATGTGTCGAACATTTCAAAAAATCCTCACAATTTTACTTCAAGATTTTAAATAGTAGTGAAATTTTGTAATTTGAAAAATTTCTACTTTTCTGTCTTTTTTCAACATACAACTATTTTTAAAAAGGCTACATTTTCGTTTCCGATGACTAAAAAACTGTAACGAAAGAATTGGAAAGTGGATGAGTGATTTATAAATTCGCACTGTTCATCTACTCGAGAGTTTCTAGTGACGGACTTCGAAATTTTAAGCCACGGTCAAACGATGAGGACGACACCTGAGCTTTCACCCATCTCTCCTAATTACCACACCACACCAACTTAAGGACAAATTTCTAAAAAAGGAGTTTTTATGACATAGTTAAAGAAATCACATTGCGCGCATACACACACATACATAAGTGCTATCGTCCTAAGGGAAACAGGAAATTCCCATGGGTATGAAGTTCTTCACTCGGTAAAAGCCCGTGCAACCCCGGGGTAAGCGGAGAGGAAAGAAACAAATAAGTCAAAGTAATTTCGAAAAATAATATTGGAAGTGCTGATTTTGTCAAGAGAAGGGAAAATGTTAAACGAGAAGCCATGATACGCACTCAAAGGGCCATGCATGATTTTACATCGTACGTGTCACACCCACACAGAAGTGCTGGCGTCAGAAATAAAGGAGGAAATTAACATGGGGATTAAGTTATACCTTCAGTAAAAACCCGTGCAACGCCGGGCCGGGTCAGCTAGTTAGTATATAAGATTTTGTGTATTGGATAAAAATATTTATATAATCATTAATTGTATATTAGATTAAATGAACTTTTATTTATTTTTATCAATTACATCTTATATATGTTATAAGTACAATTGTTACTCTTATTAAACAATTTTCATCGAATGAAATACAGAATAAAATCATATTGAATGAATAACTTGAGGCATTTTCAGAGAGATTATTTTAAATTGAAACAAGTATTGTTGCTGACAAATAATTATTATCTTCGTTTTATTTGTTTTAAAATAGCTTGTACAGAAAATTTGAAAACAAATAAAACATACAAATAATATTAAAAAAATTTTTTTTAAAAATTAAAAGTGATTTATTCTTTTGATGAAAACCTTTATGGGTAGAAATAACATTAATTTAATTTAAATGTAAAAATAATTATCAAGAAAAAAGTATATCAAGTAAAAAAAAAATTAATTTTCATAACCGAAATAACATTAATTTAATTTTGGAGCAGCACCCTTGTTTATGTCTGCATTTTAAATCAATCGCCTCTGTATACTCTAAAATTTCCTTAAAATAAATAAAAACGAGAAATCTCTGTTAACTTTTTGTAATTAATTTTTGCAAAATCTTTAAAGTCCTCACACAGTTCTGAATAGTTTCTTATAAATCTATCAGGTCTTGTAAATTTATTTAAATTGATATAACATCATATAAAAAGTAATATTTAGTTACGTAATTGAACCATTATTGTTGAGTTATTAATAAAATATTTAAAAAAAATATTTAATTTGCATTTTTTTCGAGCTTTTTTTCGAAATAAACGAGCCTCGGTTAACTTGAGAAGAATAGATTATTTTAATATAGCTTAATGAAAAAAATAGGACATTGCATCTCTGAGTTACCATTAAATTCTCATTAATAAAAAATGAAGTATTAACACTTTTTGGCAGCAAAATAATTATTACACGCTTCAGTGTGTTTGGTGTGATAAACAGCTTCTTGATGTGTTTCATGCTTCAAGAATTTTCTTGCCTTTCTTTGGAGTAAGTAAAGACATATTTTTTAACCCTAAAGAAAAAACTCTTCTATAGTTGGATGATACTATTATTAAAAGTTGAAAAGAATTACATTGTATATTTAACATTGTAGCAGTTTATTATTTAAAGTAATACTCATAGAAACTATTTTAAATATTTGGGGAAGAACATTTTCTACAAAAGTGTCCATATAGTAAAACATTTTTGAGGCATATGATTCTTTTCCTTTTTCTTAAAATACACAATATAAAATTAAAATAAGATATTTTTAGTTCAGTGGGGAAAATTTTTGTAAAACATGCATAAAGTAAGTATCAAATACTCTAAAAAATTAATTATATAATATGCTGTTCTTTTCTTTCTAAAATAATAACCAATATTCTTTAATGGAATATTTTAACATTTGTGTATGGCTATGGTAAAGTTTGTACACTCATAATGATAAAGTCAAACAGATGTTATGAGTGAAATTTTAAAGATCATAGTATGTACTACCATGATTTGAAAAAATTCATGAGTTCGTGCAATCTACGTATTTCCATTTTACCTCAATGTATTAATGAATTTATAAGAATAAGCATTACACAGAATGTTAATCATTTAACATATAAAACAATTGAAAAAATCAAACTAATAACACAAAAAATATTGCATCAAATTGAAAGAACGTTTACTAAATGATTTCTATAATTCGAAATATAGAATTGCTATAATTTTAAATACATGAAATTGTGTCGAAGCTATTTTAAGAAACAAAAAATTAAATTCATATCATATGGAATATTGAAACATACATATTTTCAAAATGTAACATTATTATTGTTCTTATTTAAGCCATGTTGTATTCATATTATAATTATTTTATTACATACATAAATCTTTGATATACTTTTATACAGATGTATCTTGTGTTAAAAAACAATTTTGATTTCTAAAAAAATAGTTTCAATATAAGCCTTATTTTTCTGAAAATCTAAGCTGGTAGTTAAAGCATCTGTTAAAATTATCATCTGGTAGATCTCAGAATTAAATTTTATCAAATATTTTTGGCTACGCAACTTTCAAGTTATGAGTCTGGTTATATAAAACTTATCCATTTATTTACAATTTTATAATGGATTAATTCATCTGTGAATTTGAAATGGAAGACTAAATTTGAAATATAATTTTTGTTCTGCATCCGCTTTAAATTATAATATTAGTATTATCTTAAATCTGGTATAAAAGGCAAATAATTTTGAAAAAATTGTTAAAGATATTTTTTTACTATAAAAATGCATAGTGACATTTTTGGCGTTCGCCTTTTATCTCATAATACTGATCTTTTAATTTATGATAATGATATAAAAGAATATAAAAATCAAACGTCTATAACATATAGCATTAAGTTATATATCACATAAAATAAATCTCATATCAAAGTACAAGTAATTTTTTAAAAATAAATCTTAATAATTTAGGAGAAGAGTCATTTATATCTATATCATTTAAATCTGAAGTTCATATTACATCCTGACTTTAACAGGAAAAGGCAAAACTTTTTTTGTCTTATAACTTTTATAATTTAAAGTTATTCTCGAAGCAATTACAAAACACGATCATATAGTTAATTTCAGATGCTCTAAATTAACTAATGAGAAACTAATGAATCACGAAAATTGCGAATGCAAATTGAACATGAACTCAAATAGCATGGGAATGGAAGAAAAATCTTGATGAGAAAAGATAATGAAGTTTTGAGGTTTTATCACACGTATAAATTAAGAATTAAGGTTGATATATATTAGCAAACCAAAGAAGGAAACAATGCGAATAACCAACGAAAATAATAAATAACAAATCTCCTTGACATATATCAACTTCCTTTTATCGCTCTGTCGTAATTATAATTGATAGAGATATCATTTGCAAAGAAATATTTTCACAATTCCATTTGCACTTTAATGACATTTCATTACGCAATTAGAATCTTAATTGCGATCTATTCTAAACATATTGTTTCTGAAAAAAATCCATGTAGCTTTTGTAAACGTTTTATATTTTTAATATTAACACATAACTTTAATTTTTTTTTCTATTTAAATTAACTATTATTCGATTTTTGATACTTGAGGGCTTTCAATTAAAGTTATTATATATATATATATATATTGATCAGAGCTGGTGGCAACAGTTTCTGACTAATCGTGGTTTTTGTTAGAAAAGGTCAAGCGACGTTCACAGCCAGCAAAATTCCTTAGCCGCATTCTCTTTTTTTCTATTTGTCTTCGTCTAAAATATTTGTTGATCTGCTGCAGTTAATTTTGTGTTTTAGGCCTTAGTATACGCTTTTTCTGCTGTCTTAAAGCTATTTATTTTAATGTAAAATAAACCGTGTTTAACATTTGAAAGGACTCTGTCTTGTCAATATCAACAAATATGAAAACATCAACATTCTAAAATATTTCTTGTTAAAAGCGATATTCAGGTTTAAAACTCGACACGATTATAACACACACACAAATATATATATATATAAGTGAGCGAGTGAATAATAACGTCCCACTGTTCAATTACACGAGGGCATTTGGGGACGGTCCGCGTAATTTTGAACCATGTTCAAGTGACGCGGACGATACCTGAGCTGGCACCTCCTCTCCTAACTACCACACCACACCAACGGTAGGACGTTTGAGCTTTCGACAGATTTAACATTCATCGCTCCTCTACCCGGCGGGTCTTCAGTCGTACTGGGATCGAACTCATGACAGGCTAGCCACGATCCGATGCCTAGACCACTTGGCTATCACGACCATATATATATATATATATATATATATATATATATATATATATGGAAGAAATTTATATAAACTATAGAACATAACAGGAAAAAAAATTAAGATCAAATCTAATGAAATACAAATAAGAACCTAGCGAGTAAAATGCAATTTCGGACTTAGGACCGAATAAGTGGGTTAAACTAGTTTGAAGGGGCCAACCTTCCCCCTTTGCAACTCGGTAGGAAAGACCAAAATAAAATAAATAGAAATTTAAAGTATAAAAATTCCAAGTATAAAAAATTCTAAGTATAAAAAATTCAAAGTATAAAAAATCTAAAGTATAAAAAATCCAAAGAATAAAAAATCTCATTGAAATATGAAAGAACAACCGACTACTATTAAGCAAAAAATTCTCCCTAAATGTTTAAGCAGAAAAATATCAAAAGAATTACCCAGTAAAAGGATTCTTCCAAAAAGATTTTAAAACTTCTGCTCACAGAGCTTATTCCAGGAGATCCAACATTCTTGAAACCGATGGAAAGCTTTTATATGTTGTGATAAAAATCTAAATTGCACTTAAACGCATCCTTTATACCAGCTTGTAAGGAAGACACCAAGAAAGATTACATTCAAATTTGGTAGGCTATAACTTGGTTGGTTGTCACAAATGTAGAATATTGGTTGGTTGTCAAAATGTAGAAATTTGATTTGGTTGCCAAAAATGTAGAAATTGTTCATTTTATAAGATTTTTAAGAAGGGTGTGGAAAAAATAAACTGTGTGAAGAGTGTTAAAACAAAATCTTCACATCAAAACCACTAAAATAATGACTTTGAAATCCTATTGTTGTATGGTGGTTTTGAAATCAGAAATAGCAAGACGATTAATGTATTTGTGATGAATATATGTTCTTAAGAAGTTAAAAGGATAGTCATGATCTAAGCAGCATTGGATAGTCATGATCTAAGCAGCATTGGATAGTCATGATCTAAGCAGCATATATATATATATATATATATATATATATATATATATATGAGTTGTACCTGACCAAATCAGTTAATACCCATTGCCGAGGAATAAAATAAAATATTTTAATATTTCTTTTGAATTAGAGTCAAACAAAATAAAAACTCAGTATTAGGATGTTATGATTTTTTTTTCAATTACACTGGAAAATTTGTCTTCCCTTACCCGATTAAAAAGGAAAACAAAATATATTCATATTACTTGCGGTTTCAGTTTTAAAAAATGGAAAAATTCCATTATTACTTTAGTTGTTTGTAGTTATTTAACTTACTTTTGACACTACACTAGTATTTTCAAGCTGCAAAGGAGCAAATGAATAAATAAACATAAATATAAAAAAAATAAAATTTTTAACTCGAAATATTTATTCTCTATATATAATCGTATAAAAATCTAAAAAGAAAAAACAAATTTTATAGTTATGTATTAGTGTCCTTGCAGCTAAATTGGTGCCATGCGAATCGAGCCATTTTCCACCATAATCTGTTTTTTTTTTCAAATAAAACACGTTAGAATCTTTTTGCTTTAATTTGGCGAGATTCGTGTTGGGCCAATTTTGCTGTGGTGATGCTCATGCGTAAGTACCCAAATTTTCTTCCCAGCATTGATTTTCTTAAAATTTTATTTTACCTGTTTGATTTTTATAAGAAATACTTAATAGATAGGAATTTCGGATTTTAAACCATTATTCTTAACCATTTCTTATAAGAGCTATCTGTCTTTAATACTCCACATTTCACTTGCTTTCACACTGCATGTGAAATCAGTTTATTAAAACATTTATTATCACACCATTATCTTTTGGTAATTGACTAAAAAGCAAGATATATTGATGTTATGATGGTAAATGTTACTATTTATGTATTAACATTGTTATATCGTCCTTTGAACGATTATTCTCGTGAAAGAAAGGCTGCGCGAGTAACTGGTGAGCTTCTAGTGATATTCCAGCTTTCAATCCTTCCATTACATGTGAATTTTTCAGATGTATAACTTAAAAGTGTCATAAAAATTGGGCTAAGATAATGTTAAATTGCTTTTAATATTGCTATCTTATTAAAAGTTTTAAAAAATCGTTTTTTTCTTCTGTTTGCTTATCTAGGCAAAACACAACTTTTCTACGACCTGGTGATAGCAAGAAGAAAATTTCGACCACTCTCTATTCAGTATTATTAGAACGAAGGCTCCTGATTCCGGTTTAAACTTCCACTGATCTGATGTACAGCTGTCTTATTAATCAATCTGCATTTTCTACAAGGATATATAAAGGGTTATGAATCCAAACCACTTTTGTTACTCAACTTTTGCTTTTCATAACTATGAGGTACCTCGATCATGTTTATTTTCTGTGCAAAAGAACTAAATGTAATGCTATACTTTTTAACCTTTTATATACCGATGGTACTTGTAAATAACCACTCACTTCAAAATTAAATAGAAAATCCATTTTAAGAATATTTTGACAATGCTTAGCAGGAATAGTCTTTTAAATCCACTCTTCCTGGATACATAGCAACACAGGTCTTTGATGAGTATTTTAGTTGGAAAGACAAATAGTTTTAAAACTCTTTCAGCTGTCATATCGATCGGATTGTCATTTTTGTTCCGCAAAAGTAGCTAAAGTCAAAAGGTAAGTTTTTAATTTTTTGTATGTTAGTTAATGCCTTAGAAAACAATATGATGATATTTTTTAAGAGAGCAGCGTATCTAATCGATTTTATTATTGAATAGTTTTGTGGTACTTATATGCATCGCCAGCATATATTTGAATGAAATTAGTGTTTATTTTTGTCCGTGTAGTTTATTATTGTTTTGATAAACATTTCATTAAGTTAAAATTAACATTTTGATTGTTTTGTGTATAACTGAGATTTAACAATAACTGCAGGTTGTTAAGATGCTATAATTATTTTCCTCATAAAGTACCTGAAAAAAATACTCGGTTTTCAAAACGCTTTTTATTTTTTTCTGAACCTACCGTCTGAAACCGTGATGCACTAACAAAGGTTGGTTCTTCAGATAAAAAACTCCCAGTAAAGTATTTGCTGGGATTTTCGTTAGGTTTAAAAAAAAAAGACGACCAAGAGACTGAACAAGATCCAGGGTACATGTTCAGAAAACACAATAGTTCCTCTCTTAGAATGCAGTGCCATAAAATGCCTTCAATCAAAAACCCTCACTAAAAATGAACGTGCAATTTATTTTTTTAGAAATGAAAAGAAAAACTGTTTCTTTGTGTATTATGAAATTAAGTTTATGTGTAAAACTAATTTTTATGTGTCAAAAAATAAATAAAAAAACAAATTAAAAATTTTATAATTTTTAAGAATACTTTTTTTTGTGATGTCAAATAATAGTGTTATCTGGTTTTTTAGCTTTTGCAAGAGTTAAAAATTCCTTTAAAAAATTAATTTGGTCTTTTTGTATTATGAGATTATTTTAAACATTTGTGCACTGATGGTACTTTTAAGTACCGAATTAATTAATTAGCTCTGGCAGATTAAATTTACAAATGTTGAGTATTTTATTTATGCATATCCCTTAATTTTCAAAGTAGTGACTCAAAAAAAATGCAGTTAATTATAATGAATTTAAAACAAGTCCTACATTTTTAAAAATATCTGTGACGAGAAGGGATGTTTTAAACTATGTCATTCCATTTGAGGCATATTCAATAGTGTATGTCGTACTTTATGCTTGGTACGTTTTGGTATAAATGACGTACTATCTTAATTTGAATATTTACAAAACGTTATTTCAAATCGAGTGTAATCTTTTTCTCAAGGGGAAAAAAATTAACCTTCACGCAGAAATTAATTTTCCTCATTGAACTTAAAGCAGAACATTATTTTTTCTGCAAATTTTGTCAAAGAGAGAGAGAGTGAGAAGGAGGCGGGGGAAGCAAAAAAGGTAGTATAATCCATGTAATGTATAGTACAGTTTTTCACTCAGTCTCAATTCTTTGTTCAGTGTTAGTGCTACACTACAAATGTAAAACGCAATAGTAAGGAAGTTTTCTATTTATCTCGTTGAATTTTATAGTCAATTTATTTGATTTACTATTTATCAAGCTTCATTTGAAGCCGACAAAATCTTCTTTTTTTTTTTTTGTGGTATTTGTTGTTTGCAACTTGAACCATATTTTGTAACAGTTCGTAGAATTCCTTGATAAAGCATGGTGAATAAGATAAGAGAATAAATCATTTGTATTATTTAAGTTGTTTTAAATCACATTGATATGCAGTTGGGCACGTTTAAATGGGTCATTATTCTCATTATATTTAGGGACTTTTGCCATGTACTAAATCAATGCAGAAATATGGTGAATATGAATTATGAGTGCGGGTTTTATGAAAAGGAAATAACGTAAACGATTTACAATTATTCCATTTTTCATCGTTTAATAGGCGTATTAAATAAATATCATTCTGACATGCATAAAAAAGTAAGAAAGCATTGGTACTCAAATGTATTTTGCGTTGTAAGTTCAATTCCAAATAGTTTTTCAATATATTTTGCATCCATACTAAGCCACTTAGTATGTCGTGTTGTCGTATAATAATCTTCTGGGTGTTTCTGGATGTGGCAGTTTATTTGGAGCCACTTTGATACATTCACTCTCGTCGTAGACAACAAATTTATTTCTTTAAAATAATGAAAAAAAACTACGTCTAGTTTAATATGCCAAAAGTTTACTTTTCATCGTAAAGCAAACTTTCACGACTAAGAAAATTCAGGGTGAGAAGTGCAAGCTCATACAGATGCCCTCCTCGTTACTTGACCGATGTTCAATATTATGAGGTCCATTGCCAATAGCTTTCGAGTTGCTTCGTTCTCACTCATTCACGTGACGTAGAAAATCGAAGCTCTTCTAATATGTTGAGTTATGCACTTCTTAACATTTTTAAAATCCATCATTAACGAAATAAACAATAATGTAAATATTTTGTCTCAACTTCATATAAAACATTTCTTGAAATTTGGGCTAACTCGTTATATTTTTTGTAGATAAAACTGTATAGCATATATTTTGTTTTACTTTTTTCCTCAAATCCTGCACCTGAATTAAAATTCACAGTAGTTAAATAGTATGAAATTTGTTAAAATTAAAAGAAATAGTAAGCTTAAAACATGTTCTATGTTAAATAATTATTAACTTGAGTCAATTTTCTTCTTCATATATATTTTTAATGGAATGGTATTACTTTGTATTAGAGACTGGCAATTTAGTTTATGCTGATCTTTGCTCGGTGGTGTACTGGTTAAGTAGGTAGGTACATCATCGTTATAAAATTACCTATTAGCTTGTTTTCATTCTTAGTTAAATGTTTGGTTAATTGTTTGCTTTTTTGAGCTTTATAATTAGCTTTGCTTTGTTTTGTGTTTTTACACACCTTATTCTTGTTTTGAGATTCTATCAAGTTTGTTTTTTTTAAAATTAACTTGCTGTTTGCTTAGGCACTCTCTTTATACTGATTAGGTACCGTACATTGGTTTTTAACACTGATTTGGTACTGTACTTCTGTTATCAATACTGATTTGGTAGAGTACTTCTGATATCAATACAGGATTTTGACTCATTTCAGAGTTAAGTAAAATGGTTAGGATGATGGATTTTTATAACTCCCTATATAATGACAATTTGGGAAAATAATCTATTTTAGTTAATGATCTTAATGGTTATAGTATTAACACTACGACTAAAAGATTCAAGACAAGAATTTTTTGGAACAAAAAATTCATTAATAATCATTCTTATATTAAAAAAAATTCAGACTAGCAATTATAATATTCAATCTGGTAATAAAAGTTACATTAATAGTAATACGTTGCATGTAAATAAGGACAAATTATCCCCAAGCAAATACATAAACAATATATCTAATAATAGTCTTAAGTTGAAATTCAATAAATGTAAAGATAGTAGATGTAAGACTTGCATTATGAAAAATGATCAATATAATTGTGAATCTAAATTTAACCTATGTAAAACTTTTAATTGTATTTACCTTTTAAATTGTAAAATCTGTAAGTATAAATATATTGGACAGACCTCAAATGCTATTAACATTAGGGTTAATCAACATGGACATGGTGTTAAAAAATTCAGTTATACCAACAATTCTAATAAAATTGAGCTCAGACACTTTCAAAAGCATGAATTTAAAAATGTTGAATTGTCAACTATTAAAATTGTACCAAATACTAAACACAGATTATGGTGGGAAAATCACTTTATCAGAAGTTTTAATACAATATATCCATATGGTCTTAATGTTTTATACTCTGGTAAAAACACACTTCAAATTATGTTACAGAGTAATAACAAAGAATTTTTTTATACTGCTCCCAATTCAGAAAAGAATTCTAAAAGAAACTCCAGAAGCAAAAGAACTGAAATAAAAAACAGAAATAAGAAATCTTTAATTGATAGTATTAAAGTTATTATAGATGATTTTGAAATAAACTTTAATACCAGCAGATCAAATACTTCATGTCTGGTCTTAACAAAAAGGAAATTGAATTGTTGGATGAAATCTTAAATAATGAGTGATTTAAGGTGTGTCATGCAGTTCACATCATTAAAGACATTAATAATTTTTAGTTAATAAATTCAATATAAATATTGATAAATTTAATAATCCTACTACAGAATACTGCACTTTATTATTCATGAATAAAACATTTGATAAAGTTAATTTTTCTAGTGTACTTTAATAGACATTTGTCACTTTTTCCTGTTAGGAATGTAATTGTTAAAAAAATTAAAAATTAAATTGTTTAAATATAATAAAACGATGGGCACAGGTTTATCTTTAATTACAATAATAGCTCACCTTCTATTGACATAAATGACTGTAAATGTAAGAACATGCATTTATTGATAGCTATCACAAACATGTAGTAACAGGCAATTTAAATATAATCAAGGACAGGATTTTAAAAGATATCATGAGTAAAGACACTTGCTTTAGATTAACAATTTCGAACAACAATAATACCGTTAAAAAACAAATTAATAATGACATAAATAATTTTATTACTAAATCTGCAGTTAAATATGGCTTGCCTTTAGAGCATTTAATGAATTTAAGTACAATATTTTAAAAGACCTGATGAAATTTAACTATCGTTCTAAATCAGTACTTACTTATAAAGATGTAAAACAGAAAATTTATGATTTACAAAAGAATTTTATCATTGTTTACATAGATAAATTGCCTGGTAATTATGCTATAATTTGTAAATATTTTTATAATAATATGATTAAGGAACACTTTTTAAAAAATTAGTCTTTTAAAAGATTGGACTTGTCACATAAAGAAATTACTAATCGAATTACTGCTATATATAGAAAATTGGGTTGTTTCCATTAATAAAATTAAGTTTCCATATATATATTTTCAACACCTAAATTTCATAAAAATCCTGTTAAATTTAGAACAGTAACAAATGGTTTTAAAACTTATATCACTGCTGCAGGTAAAATGCTGCATAATATTATACAAGCATTCATCAATAAGCAATGTGATAAAGATATAATTACAAATTAAAAAGAAATTATAGATTTTTTTAAAAATAAAATTATTTATTCAGTTCATAGTTATGACTATGAAGATCTTTTTAATTCCATTAATATCAATGATATAATTAGGGTAATTTTAGATTATCATAGAAATTATAACCTTAATATTAATTTACAAAAATTTAGAACTCTAATAAATTTAGTCTTAAAAGAAAAATACATTAATTTTAATGGTTCTCTGTACAAACAAACCAAAGGTTTGCCTCAAGGTGGCCCTGCCAGGAATAGTTTGGCTAATTTATATTTACACTTTTACGAAAATAGTTATGTTATTAATAATGATTATTACATATTTAGATACATAGATGACCTAATTATTTTTGGTAAGAATAATAATTTTAACCCCATTATTAATTTTAATCCGGAATATTTAAAGCTAATAAAAATTACTAGTAATCTTAATAACGTATTAGTTAGTGATAAATTTAATATATATTTAAATCTTCATAACTTTATTAAACATTGTATGGGATACAGATACCCTCCTAAATTTATAAAAAGTTACCTAACAGTTAAATAAAAATAAGTTATTAGTTGTACAGTTTATAGATAGATGTCGCCTCTAGCTAAGTAAATTAACAATATTATATTTTCTTAAAAAATAATTGTATTTGTCTGGGTGGTACTTTTATTTTCTATAAATTTTAAAATAAAATATAGAGTTTTTAAATGTGTATATCTAGCATTAATGCTATTTTATCAAAACTTAATAATTTTATGCAATACTGTTATTGTCCATAGCCGGGGAATATGAGTCACGTGGTAACTCTTTATCTAATAGTTTAACTTGGATGTTCAATATTTTAGTAATTATTACAGGATATAATATTATAGTTTTACATTAATAGATTATGGTTTTATCTATAATGATAGTTAAACTTCTCTAGAAATTTATTGCTTTCTCTATGGCCCAGAGTATTGGCAAATTCAGGTGAATGTTGGCTGGCCGAAAAACATTGTTTAAACCTGCATTCCTGGTTCCTAAGGCTGGGAGTTTGCTCTAGTATTTCTGTGGCTAAATCTATTCTATCATGACTACAGTTATCTTAGGTATATAACTATTTTTTGTATATTTAGTAACTGTTTAGCCAATATTTATCTGCACTTTTATGAATATGATAACATTAGTTTCGATTCTTGTTACTTTTTTAGATACATAGATGACTCAATCATCTTTAGTAATATAGTAAATTATGTTCCTAGTTTTAAATATTATCCCCAATATCTGAAATTATTAAAAACCAATTATAATAATGATTCTGCAAACTTTTTAGACCTACAATTAATTGTTAAGAATAATATACTAATTAGTAATATTTTTGATAAAAGAGGCTCTTTTGATTTTAACATTATTAAAATGCCTTTTTGGGAAAATAACCTACATCTATCTATTTTTAGAAATATCATCTTAAATTTTATAAAAAGAAATAACGATTTAGTCACAGATAATGATGTTAAGCAAAATAATTTTAATCTATTCCGCAATAATTGCTTGGAATACAACTATCCAAGTAACTTCATTCTTAAATATATTTCTAAATCATTTCTCTAATTCTCCTTTTCAAAGTTTAAGTATTATTCTTTGTTTTTTTCTCCTTCTGTTTTTTATTATTTTCAATTTGTTTTTGTTTGCTTTGTTTAATTACAAAAAAACTCTCTATCCAGGTGGCGCCACAAATTTTTGCATCTGGTTTTACCAACTTAACACGTCATTTTTAACGGTCATTTAGCGTGATTGCTCTCGTACGTACAGTTTTTCCCCCGCTTTCCGGTTATTTGCATTTTTTCATGTAAGTTTTTGCTTCATTATTCCTTTTCAAAATTATTTTTATTTGTATTTTGTTAGGATTCATTTCCTTTCATATTTTCTATTATTTTTATTTTATTTTTCTTTTGGTTGCAAATTACACGTGGTTGGTTTTAGACCCAACTTTTCAATATTGGTATGTTTTCCTGTTATGTATAAAATTTCTGCTGAACAGAGGATGGTTGGATCCATAAAATATATTTAACCCTAACTTTGCTGGTCCTAATTCAGCAACAGCTTTAGAAATCATAACAGGTCTTCATTTTAGTCTATTGACTCTTTTGGCTTCTTACATTTTAAAGTTCTAATTCTGTTCCATGTTATACATACGCTTAGTTAATTTTTCTACAATAGACTTTTCCATCATTTTTAAAGTTGTTTTTCTTGAAATCTGGTTTAAATCTTCTAGCTTTGTTAGTGATATAATTTTGTATTATCAATTTTATTATGCCATGTATTTCTTTCATTTTATGTTACCATATATATATATATATATATATATGTGTGTGTGTGCGTACAATTCTAAACAAGCAATATTATTACTTATAAGGCTTTCAAGTAGAAACAGGATGATACTCTTTTAATTAATACAGCTTTTTTTATTTGAAAAATCCAGCAAATAATAAAAATTTCATTAAAACTGACGTTATACATGAACACACAATAAACTATCTTTATAAAAATTCTACTCCATGAAATTACTCCACAGAATCGAATACAATTTATTTCACAAACTCATAACAGTGCTGACCAAACCATTAATTGACGCAAATAAATTCTTACATTCAAAAAAAGCAAAAAAATGTCATTATATTTGAAAAATTAGTAATTTATGAAGCTACAATATGGAATTCAATCAGAAAATCAATTATGAATATTGGTATATCATACACGCAGTTCATACCAGAACTGTTTGTAGAAGAAAATCACACAAAAGTCGCAGTGCTACAATGCTCTGTGCACTTTTTGATCGTCCATTGTCAAATCTCCAACTCGTCCTCATTTTGTAAGTACATTTTATTCAAACGTGTGTAAGTGTCGTAAGCCAGCTCTAGTATTTGAATGACTACTTGTTCATATGCCTTCATTGGAACTTTGTGACTTCTCAGGAAGTCACAAAACTAACTGCTAAAAGTTATTTATATAGCCCAATCAAACAAGAGTTTTAAAGCTACTTCTTCTGTATCATAACTTTGGAATTTTAATAACATAAAAACAAGATCTTTATGTACATTTTTTGGTTGCTTAATCTCACTCATGTGATACATTAATTATATTGTAATCTTTAAAAGAAGTAATTTTGTCTTAAAACATGGTCATGAAAATTCTCATTCGGTTTTATCACACAAAATATCGATTTACATCAAAATCATAATACTTAATGTAGTTAAGATCTAATGCTTTTGTGAGCTAACTTTTAAATAATACCATTTAAAAGGGGGAAAAAACGTTTTTCACAAGATAACATACCTGCTACAGACATTTTTCTAATACATTTTTTCAATTCACTAACAATATTTTGATTTTTATATTATGCTTAAAATAACCTTTTTTTTTGTAAGTTCTTAAATGGGAAAAGTAGAATTTTAGAGGATTTTTGAAGATAAAAGAAATGTCAATTTTAAAACTAATTTAGTCTCATTGAATATATTTAGGAATGCCTAGATGTAAGGCATTCTTGGAAAAATAATATTTAAATCAAAGTAATTTATCCTCATTAACAAGATTAAGAAATATTTAGATGAAAGAAATTCTGCTATAAATAATATTTAAATAAAACTAATTTGGTCTCATTGACTAGAATAAGAAATATATTTAGATGAAAGGCACTCTTGGGTAAACAATATTTAAATAAAATTAATGTAGTCTCATTTAACTAGATATAGAAACATTTGAAGTGAAGGCATTCTTGGGTAAATAAACTTTTAATGTAGCAAGAATTCAATCCATAAGTTGCTGTAGGCATCGCAAAGAATAATGTTTCAATTATTAGAACAAATTAAACCTCAAAAAACAAACTTCTCTGGTTTTAAATAGCATTTTCTAGAAACTCAAAAATAATTAAATCCAATTTATTGACGCAAGAATTTACATTCCTGGTGAAAATTCTCATCTAACTGGAATAGAATGCGATAAAATTCAAATGCAATTGTTTTATGAAAAGACCATCATCCCCTAAAGCAAAGCGAAAACTCATTAGGAATAGTTTCAAGAACACAAATGAAATTCCATTTTAGGCTCTTAGTATCGATGGTGTGGGAAAACTATTTCACTCAGTTTTTTTTTTATTTTTCCGTTTTGTTTTCTTGAAGTAATTGTTTGAGCAGGCGGTAAACTACTGCTTCGAACAAAAATAACATTTGCAATTGTCTTCATTTAAATACATTCCAGAAGTTTCACTTCTATGTCACTCTTTTGTAAATGAGGGACCGAGAGCAAAGAAAAATTCAGTCATGTTTCGAGATTAAAAGATTTGAAATACTTTCTGGTTAAGTCGAGAAAATCTGCAATAATATGAAAATACAAATAGAAATTGTGTTTATTTATATGTAATTATCACTGTCGAAATTTGAGAAAAGATATTACTTGACTTGCATTGAATAGATTATTTTCGCAAACTTTAAGGATTTAGCTTATATGATAAAACTGCTATTTAATTTTTTGGTTTCTAGTTTGTTAAAAAACATTCACTTTGCAAGACAAACAAATACATAAATAAAAAGAATAGTTACACAATATTAAAAATATATACTTTAATGTTAAAAACTATTCAAATATATGAATGGAAAATCGGTTAGCTCATTTTATTTTTTTTTCTCTTTTGAAAAATAATTACAAAATAATTTTAAATACAATTCTGTCATTAAAGTGCGCAAATCATTTTTTCTCATAGTTTTTTCCGAAAATGATTTTCAAATAATTTTCTAGGATATGGTTAAAAAGGAAATGGGTTCACCGTAGAAATTTAAGGAAAAAACACATTTAGGTGAAAGAACACATATAGTTTTTTTAATACGCCAATAATACAAAATGAATTATGAAATATATTACACATAAGTGAAACATAACAAAAATGCTAATAATACTTGACTTCTTATATCATTCGACCATATACATGCTAATTACAATTAATTTAAATAGACTATTAATTTTAATCCTTTAATAATTTTTAAATAGTTTCAATGATGGAGTTTTAAAAAGAAATTTTTATTAAAAAATTCATTTTACAGATATTAAAATAAAACCTATCATGTTATTATTTTCCATACGAAAAATATTGCTATATTTATCATTGAGAAGTAAAACAATATTGCTTAGAGTATTTCAGCGAAATAGCTTTCTCATTTTTCCAAATCAGTGACCGATCCAATATTCAATCCTTGTTTTCAGTGCACCCAACGTCCTCCATACAATAACAATCCATGGAATTTAATGATACTATACTTTGAAGCAAAAGCTGCAATACAACTGTAACCTCGTAAGTGCCACCGGCGTATATAAACGTCTCGCTCAGCCAAAGGTTTAATTTCCCTGGACGTATATATTCGTTTTTCCGAAGTACGATCTTTTCTGTGCATTGATATCCATAAAATTATTCCGAACGCTTAAGATTGTAATAAAAGGATATTGACAGTGTTTAGGAAGGATTTACTTTTTTCAGCGAATTTGCTAATTTGTTCCTCTTATTCTTGCCTCCCCCACTAAATACGTCACATATGCATATCTACGCGAAAAACGGCAGCATTAGGGAGCGAATTGCGTAACTTCAATATTGGCAATAAAGGGTTTAATTATCTATAAACCATGAAAATGATCACGATCAATGTTAATTTTTGCATATAATTTGACATTAGGCACGCTCGTGGGGTCACTGGTAATCATTGAAATTGTCCTTAACTTAGTATTGTTAAAATAATTGTAAAATACAGTGTGCACTACTGATGCATTTTTAAGTGTATTATGCCAGTGTAAAAGGGTATTTTTTGTTTGTTTACTTTATGTAAATTAATATATTTTTTTAAACCATCTTTTGTTTTTGGCATTTAAATATGCTTGCGCCCCCCTCGTAAAGTTATGACGCCCCTTAGGGGTGCCTGCCCCCCCCCAGTTTGAGAAACGCTGCAGTAAATATTTGTTTATTTTATTTTTCTTTAATTATTATTTAAATTATAACTTTGTCTTATGTAGTATTAATTGAAAATAAACATTTGGAAGAAGTTATTAATCTACAGTTTATAAAATCAGTCCAAATCAAATGAGATTTCGGGAAAAAAATAATCACAAATAATAGAATTATTAGTAATCGCACAGCGAACGCTGCTTCACCTAGACCAGCGGTTCTTAAACTTTCGATCCCCGCGGCCCTCTTTTATGTATGAGGGGGACATCGCGCGGAACCCCAATATTTTGAAAATCCCTTCCTCAGAATTAATATTCTTGATCAAAATACAAGTTCTAAGTGGAGTTTTTTTATTGAGGACTATTTAGTAATCTAGTCAAGGATGGTTCATCTTTTAATTTTTCCACGAAGATTTTCAGAGTCTATTACTGTTAAAGTCACCTTCCTGACGAAGTTATATCGAGGCTGACGAAGATCTTGATCGCACGCCTGTTGCCATCCGTAGCTTTGAGCACCATACAGGTGGCATTACGTTTTGGCTTGGTTTCACCTCAATTTTGTGGGAGAACACCCTCAGGGGAGACAAGGGTCCTTCTTCTCTTCCCCATCCATCAACCTCACGAGAGGATTTGCGGCTTGATGGGTATTTAGAGCATTCCCATGCCGCAAAGGGGTACTATGCATTTACAAACATACATGCCTTCTCCGGGATTCGAACCCAGGCCCTACAGCACAGCAATCAGCGTCGCTAACCACTATACTAGATGGGCGACTTCAGAATCTGTAAAAGAAAGAAATCTCAAGTTCCATGAAAAACTCCGCGGACATCCTAGAAAGACGCTGCAGACTCCCAGGGGTTCGCGGACTACAGTTTAAGAACCACTGATCTAGATGATTGTAAGTTTTCTTCAATTAATTTCCCATTGGATTTTATCCTTTAAGTCTCAATTTAAAGGTAAAAACTGATCAAAAATTCAATCAAATGTTTAACATTATAATTTGTACATAATTAAAATTTTAAAGTAATATTTTTTTATAACTAAAATTTTTGAAAACAAAAATATTCAAATATCTAATAATTACACATATGTATATAGTAAATTAAACATTTATTCTTATTTATCTTAAATTTACCTGCTTATTCAAATATTACAGTTTTAAAGCCTAAAAAATCTTTTAAACAGGAAAGCTATCTGAAGAGAAGATGTACTTCTTTGTGAAAGAACGGAAATTAAATTCTTTGACGTCAGATTTATGTCGAAGCAAATAAA
The DNA here is from genome assembly GCA_019973975.1 of Trichonephila clavata. Lineage (NCBI taxonomy): Eukaryota > Metazoa > Arthropoda > Arachnida > Araneae > Nephilidae > Trichonephila > Trichonephila clavata. The sequence goes on along the minus strand of BMAO01007526.1, from coordinate 244,687 downwards.
GAAGGGCAATTTTTTTAAAAGAAATTCTGAGTGCTGACCTAGACAGTTCTGACCAAATCGCTGAAAAGTTTAGAAATACGCGTACTCTTTTCGAATGATATAAAAAAGAGAGGTATTTGAGATGCAATAATAGAAAATTAATTTCCTGTAAAGTTCGCGTTGCAAATAAAAATTTTATCCAACTCATGGGAATGATTTGTTTTAATTATTTTTAAATACTTCAGCTTATTATCTTATTCCTCTTTGATACTTACCGATTAAAATCCATTAATAAAGCACTGCACATAAACTTTCACATCCGTCATTTTCTTGAGGACTTCTGATAAATATTTGTTTTAGCAATTGTTAGAACTATATCAACGATTTCCTAGCTGCCGAAAATTTGTTATTTTAAATACGAAGTTTAAGAGAGAAAATATAATATGATGAGAACACCTTAAATCTATAATTATTAATACTAAGGGGAAGGGGTACCCTATGTTCGTTTAATGGGGACCCACACACATTGTGCAAAGTATACTACAGTTCATACTCATTGACATAATTGTAAAACTGCAATTAACATTAAATAAGTACATTTATTTGTTCTTTAATCCCAAAAATTCAGTCTTGGAGCTCCTCTTTAGTTAGGTTGGTGACATTATATGAAACTTAGAACACGGTTGTAAATTCAGCACGTACTACACAAGCGAAATTTGAGGGACCAACTTGGCGAGGTATTTAGAAATATTGGCATTGTAGCGCGATAGTACTTAATAAATTTACTGCAACTTCACAAAAACTTTTTTTTTTACATATATAGAGAAAATATTTATGTAAGAAGTACATTTGTATTTAACATCCTTACGACTTCTTTTCATAATAATAATCCAGAATGATATATTTTATCATCATATATTTTTTAATTTATGAACGACAGTTATTCTTAATCTCAATAGATTGCGCGGCAAAACATTGTTCAGTGTTCTGAATATTGTTGTTTGTGTTGTCATATATTCAGTCATTTAGAAGTGCTTCGTGTTCTAAGAATAAGAATAAGTAACTTGAGGAGAGATCAATTGAGTAAAACATGTGGGGACAAAAAATTCATTGTATTGGTTACGTTTTGCTTAATACTTACGCATTAATTAGAAAGATGCAGAGATGTGTATTATTATAATACATGTACTTGAAACCCGCTTTTGTCGTTCCATTGTTTTAGCCCGTTGCTTGAAATGGACATAGGGACCATATCTGATGGACATTCATTTCAAGACTGTCAATGACCAACTGCCATGGTTTCATTTTCCGGTGTGGGCAATATCCTTATGCCATAAGTTTCTCAAAATATGGGGTGCACCTCCCTAAGGAGGGCGCGATAACACCACAAGGGGAACGCGCGCATATTGTGAAAAATCTAAAACAAAAGATTGTTCCAAAAAATAATTAGTGTACAGAAAGAAAAGAAACAAACTACATCCTGACATAATAAAGTATGAAATGCGCATTTACACTGATATAATACACTTAAAAAAGTATCACTACTGCCCAATGTATTTTAACATTAATTTAACAATACTAAATTCTGAACAAGTTTAATAATTACAAGTGACCTAATGGTCTTGTGATATATGAAATTATATACAAATATAACCGTTGTCTTGATAATTTGCACGGTTTAAAATTAATACCTTCACTGCCGATTACAAGTTACGCGATTCGCTCCGAAGTGTCATCCGTTTTCTGCGTATGCAAGTGTATGTGATGTATTGAGGAGGGGAGGAATGTATGAGGAAATCCTCTGAAATAAGTAAATCCTTCGCAAACACTTTTATTGTATTCCAAAGCCTTCTGAATAATTTTGTGAATAGCACACACACATGGAACAGGAAAAATTGTACTTCTGAAAGGTTTATATATATGTCTGGAACAATAAACGCTTTGGCTAGTTTATATACATCGGAAGCACTTAAGAGGTTTTAGCGTCAAAATACAGTATTATTGAATTCAATACATTGCTATTGTACGGAAGAGGGATGAGGGGGACGATGAAAACTGTAATTGAGTATTGGGTGGCAAATATTGAAAGTTTTAGAAGCACGGCCTTCTGGAAAAGTTCACCGTGCTCATTACAGATCTACATGCTGTTATCATCGAAGAAACTTATATGGGTTCAAAAAAAGGGATCTTTAAAAACACATTACATCCAAAATCCTAAGATAAAGTAACATATCCTCAACAAGATCCTTATAATTTTCTTCCTAGTCATTTCAAAGGAAGTTTATAGCCACGATAGAACACATCAGAAACAAGAATCTTTTTACTTTAAAGAAGTTTCTCAATCTTGAAAAATGAGAAATGTGTCGCGTCAGAGGGTAACTCCCCCGATTGTGATGAGTGTAGCGTATGATTCAAGTGCAAGTCCCCACATTAAATTAGTGCTTTTCAAACTTTCAGTATTTGTGACACAATTTTCTATCATAATTTTCATCACCCCCACCCCCTTCCGCACAATAAATATGTATCGAATATAATAATAATGTACTTTGAAGGTAGTCCACAATACCAGCTTAATTATCAATCGTACAAATTATCAGGATAAGTAATAAATTTTGTATATGTTACTTTTAATCAATAGAAATTTTAAGCAAGTTACTTTCAGTAATAAGATATGTATTATGCGAATTTTCCGTTCTAATTTTTAAATCGGACAGATCGCAATAAACATGCAACCTGTTTTTTATTTCTTATTGTTTTAGAATTTATTTCAATTTGCTTCCTTCCAGTAAAATATTTTTTAAATACAGTATTAACTCGAATCCAAGCCGCACTTTTTTTCCAATGTTTATACAACTGAAAATAGGGTGCGGCTTAGAATCGAAGGGGAAAAAATTTGTTGGATGAGGGAAATTGAGTTTCCACAGCTTTAAATAGGAAAAATTTAAACGCCCATTTTGGCCACTTACATTGATGACTTACTTCTTTCTACAGTTTATCTCCAGCATTGAATCTATCCTAAACATCGTTTTTTTTTCTCTTTTTGTATTCGCTTACTTTTAATCTCCTAAATATCGAAGATATTGGTACGAACATCAGGAAGATAGAGAGTTCCCTATGACACCAGAATGAAAACGGAGGTTATTTTTTATGCAGAAAAAAGTGGAAACAGACGGGGATGAAACACATATACGTCGATGGCGTAAGCAGAATGATATATTTTTTGCTTGTAAACGCTCAACAGTCTTTAATAACTATCTTACATTCTTTTATAAGATGTTCTTTTAAAAAATTGTTACATGGAATATGTATTGGATGGCACAAAAGACGACACCATGTAGGAAAATGGCGATGTCTGCAGCAATTCCGAAGTCAGCTGTGAAAATGATAGTGACGAATCATTTCCAAAACATGATATTGATGGTTTGAGTAATTCTGGTTCACGTATATATTTTGGAAATGTTTTAATGCTGGTGAAAATAATTAATCATTAACTTATTGTTTATCATATAAATTTTCTTAAAAATTTCCTAACTATCGGATATCGGTTAACCTTTAGTTTAAATTTTTATTTTTTTTATCAAATGTGTGATGATAATTGGGGTTGTGGCTCAATATCGATGCCAACATTTTTCACAAAAACATTTTGAGAATTTGTGGTGCGTCTTAGATTTTAGTAAATGTGGAAATGTTTTACTTTTGGCATTTCGCTATGCTCCCTTAGGAATTCAATTATTTTTAATGTATATATAAAAACGTCGACATTTATTCGTGATACAATTTGTTCAAAAACAAAAGTTTAATTTTACTTCTTATCATTTGTCAAACATGCAATTGGTGAAAAAAAGGCATTTCAGTTTCAAGTCTTTAGGTGTAATGGTTTCAGATATCTGGTTTCAGATATCTGGTAATGCATGAATAAGAGAGTTTTTTTACTCCTTTAATATATATAGTATATAAGCCATGTCTGGATAGCTAAATAATAAAATAAAAGATAACGAAATATTTACAAAGCGGAGGAATTTAAGATGATTAGTATTTTGAGCATAATCACGCATGCATTGGCCACCCGAGAGATCTAATTTCAGTCAAGATGAGTAGGCCTATTTAAAGTAAGGGCCTATTTAAAGTAAAGTAGCCTTCTTTCCCACCAGGCCACATGCATATAAAAGCTTTTTCACTCGGTCCGCTGCATGGGGATTAAATGTGGGGGATGCTATAAGGACATTTAAAAGGTGGAAAATTGATTGAAATGTTAAACATATTTTGGCTTTTATTCAATTCCTACTATTAGTACACACTCTCCCTATATATATTTATTTATATATCTTGTTCAAATTTTCAATCTTTTGTAAAATACTTTTGTACATCCACTTGTAAACGTGTAGTGGAAGGAACTTGATGTTAATACAGTTTTTCAAATATTCATTCATTAACTAATTTAATTAATTAATTATAGCAAAAGAGATACATTTCAGTCGATATTATTCCTCTAAATTGCATCAGCATTGGATAAAACAGTTTTTGTTAAATTTGTGATGAAGATTCAACTCAACTTGAATAACCATATGCTTGTTAGACGCCAGTACCCCTTTTACACTGGTTTTAAGATAAATGTTTTATTATATTCAACTTTTTTTCAAATTTAATGTGTTTAAAAGATTTTAATGTTAATTTAAAAGGTATTTTTCAACTTAATATTGTGATTCGGTCATATGTATATACATAAGTATATTAAATGTAATTATTCAAAAAAAAAGAATTAAAGAAAAGAAATAAAATTGTTTTTGTTGACATAAGTAGGAATTGGCTTTAATATTTTCTTTATATTATGTGTTTTATACTATATTATTCTCTCTATGAAACACACCAAAAATCGGTTTTATACAATGTTTACCAAGTTATGAGGCGTATAATTTCGATTTCCTTTCATCTGAGATCAAGCCCTTATTTACATTTTACTGTCACACAAACAAACCTGCAATTTTAATTGAAATTTGCTTTTTGTTTTGGCAAAACCTCCCTTTTTTTCAAATATTAATTTATAAAGTGCAAAATGGCAGTGAAAAGCGTTTTTTAAATTCCAGACTAAAATCACTATTATACGCTTAAAATTCGTTCAACCTTGTGTGTTGCGTGTTTTAAATATTTTTATTTTATTTTACTGATGCAAATAGCTGTTTTCTGAACAGGAGATCATTTCAGATTTAAATAATTGATAAAAAACAATAAGTATAAATCTCATAACAGCCAAATATAGAAACACTAAAATTCATACTAAAAGAAATAGGATATATTATGAAATGTGTTATAAATAATGGCAGAAATCATCTAAAACTGTACCAACTTTTGATGAAAAGAACTGTTACTCTGAGATCATACAACAAGGTCAATTATCTAACACTCCAGCCTGAAGCAAATTACAGTTTAACACACAAGCTATGTCTTTTGAATTATTGCCGAAATTTTTTAGTACAAAATGTTCATTATGTGTTATTAACGAACGTCATAATTCCGTGGGGACTCTTTCAGGAATGAACTTTTATATAAATCTTGTCTGGCAGTCATGGAACTATTTGTTCAAGTTTCCAAGAGGAAGAAAAAGATTGCATGACACAAATAACGAGCTCGTTCGAACCTTCTAATCCATAACCTATTATCCATGATTATTTGCTAACTTCTTTTTTTTCACTAAACATGTCAACAATGGATAAAAAATATATTTGACCAGCACCTACATAATTTATTGGTAATAAAACAAAGTAAAGAAACATGCTTGAAAAGTTATGTCAAGCATCAAGAGCAGATCACATAAAAGTCGACGATTTTCTAAGAAATAAATACATTCTTAATATGTCTTTTATGTTGGTACATTTCAAAAGCAATGGCGGGATTAAGTATACATATTAATATATTTAGCCTTGAGAGAAATATTCTTAAAGTACTATCAGAATTCTGTGGGAATAATGAGAACCGATAGTGCGGGATGTCACAGATGGAAGCAACAACATATTGAGTTTCCATGGAACATTTGAAACCATGGAAATGTATACTGCCCTAATAATGTGGAGACGATCAATGAAGGCCAAATGAGATTTGATTCAGTACTGAGTGATGCCGACTAAAATCCTTACAATTTTTTAAAAGAAGATACCGTGAATCTGATCTCAAAACGGAAAGAGATGAGTTATTGAACTATATTGGAATGATGGTGACTTGCTAAACATAACCAGGGAAGCTTGATTGATAAAAAAAATCAGGTAACTATAAAATGTTTTACAGAAATGCCATAAAACACAATGCACTTGTACAAAAAATAGGAAAACTGTAATTTATGCCAGTCAAATGAATTTTTTGCCAATCATTAAAACATATATACAAAGAAAATGAGTCATCCTGAAATGTAAGATAGTGCAATAGACAAAAATAAACCCCAGGATCACATAAATCCATTTGACTGGTTTGTAGCAGCAAGTTGTAGAAGAAATTATGCTTGCTTATCAGTATTTAACTCCAGATTTTACACTTGATAGATGCATAGTCGGAAAACTCAAAACTCTTAATGAGAACGTACATAGCTGTACATCGCTGTATCTAGCGATAATGGCCAGAATTTGTCTCAAAAAGAAGGTGTGAAGCATTACACACCATATTTTTAAAAATCCATATTGTTCAGCTTTAGAATAGTTTAAATAACTTCACAATTATTTACACCAGTAGTTTAGCTCATCATTGATAGGAATATCGAAAAGGTTTCGTAGATTGAGTTTGGTTCAGTATAATGTATATAAAAAAACAAGCAGTGTGATATTGCTGAAATATTCGTGCGGGAATCAAGGCACAAGCAAAAACTTGCAGTTTCTTAATTTTTCAAATAAGTTATCACAAATATGCTTTCCAATATCTTCAATACATCTAGTAGAGGTAGAACTTACGGGCTGAATTTTTTCTCTCAGGGGTGTTAACTTTTTCTGGGGAGGGCAGAAAATATAAACAATATTCAAATGCAAATAACTCTTTTAAATTAAAATTAAATAATTCGAATTATTTATACATTATTTATAAAGGAATGGGGCTCATAAAAGTGTAAAATGTTTAAAATATAATAATAATTAAAAAAATTATAAGCATATGAAAATAAGAAATTTCTTATAAGAAATATTAATTAAGTTTTACTGCGCGCATGCTGTTTTCAAAAGTATTAGATTTAATTACTAACAATAAGTTGATTTATAAAGTTAAACGTATTCGTATTACACCGTAGTAAATTTAAATAAACAGTATAATAAATTATATTTTTTAAAAATAAAAAACAATTATATTTTAAATTTTTTTTAAAAAATGTCAATATTTTTCAAATATTTTGAAATACAAAAGACATATTATTCTTAATTTACTAGGGCTTAAAGTGTATGTTACATTTTATAATTCTATAAAGTTTTATGCATCAAAGGCTATTATTTTAGAAAATAGCGTGCGCGCAGTAAAACTTAATACATATTTCTTATAAAAAATTTCTTATTCTCATATGCTTATAATTTTTTAATTATGATTATATTTTAAACATTTTACACTTTTCTGAAGCCTCATTCCTTTATAAATAATGTGTAAACGATTGGAATTATTTAATTTTAATTTAAAAGAGTTATATGTATTTGAATATTGTTTATATTTTCTGCCCTCCAGAAAAAGTTAACACCCCTGAGACCCCTGAAATTATTTCATTTTTGTTAATGAATTTATTAAATAGTACATTGGATGCAATTAAGAAACACTCCTTCACAATAGCTATTTTTCAGTAAACAATTTCATTTATTTATCAAACATACAACAAATTCCATAGGATGCCTTTATTTCCTCTACATATTGTGACATTACCAGAGACAAAATATTTTGCTGCTGTCGCAAATATTTTCTTAAGAAAACCAACTTATTGCCTGTTGAAAGACATCCTCGAAGAAAAGAGGCATCTAAAAAATTATGAAAATAAGTAAAAGGACGAGCAAAATTCTATTTTTTTTTAAATGTGACATTTTCAAGACAAATCAAATAAGTTTTGATCCATGTTTATTTTTCACTACAAAATGATCAAGTTTCCAATTGTCATGAAAAAACTTATTTCCTTTAGATATTTTTCTCTTGAAAGGCATGATAATTAATTAAAACTTAGTTTTCTCATAAAATGGTCGCTACTCTATTGTTTTTTTTTGTCATTAATCATCGCAGTAACAAAGAGAAAAAAAATTCTCGCAATTCGTACCAAAACAAGATCTATATCAAAAATTATATATTTAATTGCTTGATTAATAGGATTTACAGCTATATTTTTAATCCATTTTTCTTAAATAGTAATTGAATTTCTACATAAATATATAGTATAAAAAGGTCTACACTATTAAAATATCCTCAGGTAAGCAAACGTACCTATGTATATCCAACTATCTTCTCACGAACCACTCATCGCAGAAACGCGTCGTAGGAACCGAAAGATGGGAAAGAATTTTCCGAGGAAGCCATTTTTTGACCATTTATATTCCACTATTCCAATTAGCTAAACATATACTAATTAATAAACTTAAAAATCGGTTTTCGGTGTTAACTTCGATTGGTCTGCGTTGTTGTAATAGTGTTATTGTTATAAGAATGGCATAAGTTGGCATCGAAAATCACTTTTCAGCCAAATGGAAATTTTATAACGTAAATGTTTTGACTTAATTCATTCACTGATTAAAAAAACCCTGCTTTCAACATGGGATCAACTTGATATACATTATTAAAATCACAATTTATTCAACGTATGACAAGGTTTTTATTCTCACGATTCTTTCTTTATAGTTATATATTTTTAGTCAGGCGTTCAAACTTCCACAAATAAGCAAACGTTGCAATAGCTAGCGGTAAGGAGTTTTTTTAAAATCTTTATTGAATAATAATAAATTTTCATTAATAAATTCAAGAAAAAAAAACTAAAGTAGTAGTTTTTATTATTCTTTACTGGCTGTTTTCTTCTGGATAAAAGTAAATTATTTTTTGAGATATTTTTATGATAACTGTATGTAACTATTGCTTGTTAAATGAAAATTTGAGATTTATTTTATTATTTTAATTTCTAAGTCAAGCCCATAGGTTGAGTGGTAGTGTATCACGCTTCCACAACACAGGTTCGGGGTTCAAAGCCTAAGTTGGACAAGGTCTAATCATCCTTTCATCTCCTTAGTGGGCCTATAAAATGAGTACCAAGTTTGTCCAGTGTTAGACAGACCACTTGACCGAAACATCAGCACATGCACTCCAGCGCCTAAGGTCACGAATGCTAAGATAGACACTGCAGGCCCTGACCCTGTTGGGCTGTTGCACCAATGAGTTCAGTTCAGTTCAGATTCTAAGAATTTATTGTTTAAATACTGAATATGCTTAGTTTTTGCAAAATATTACATCATAAATGCTTTCTTTTTTGGAGAACGAGCCAACATGGCGGCCATTGATGTTGACGCGTCATTTCGATCGCTTGAGGATTGCTTCGAATCTTTGGAAAATGTACTAAATTGTGTTGGAAACCCAAGCAAAAAGTTGCGTGAAGGTGCAAGAACTGCTTTGGTAAGTTGAAATTACATTTTTCAAAAGCTTTCAACAAATCTGGAGATGCAAAGAATAACGATGATATCCCAGCGTCGTTTACAAAACCCATCATATGCTCGTATCGTGGCGCCATCTATCATTCCCAATGAGAGTAATTTAATGAATAATGTTATTGTATGTTCTAACAAAAATGATTTTACATCTGAGGAAGTGCGAAAAATCATCAGAACTCAGTTAAACCCTAGACAAATTCAAGTAGGGATAAAAAAGATGAGAACCATCGATAATAATCGAGTGCTTGTTCAATGTGTCTCAAAAGAGGATAAGGAAAGGTTTGCGAATGCAATAAAAGAAAAAACAAATTCGCTTCAAGTGTCTTCTCCGCGGAAGAGAAACCCAAATTTGCTTCTGAAAAATCTTCCGAATGAAATTAGTGATCATGAGGTTCTCCAGCTTTTGAAGGAACAGAATCCGGAATTGGGAGAGAAAGAACAAATATGGGAGGAAACAAAAATTCGTTTCACTCTTAAAAAATTCGAAAATTCCCGGCATTTGGTTCTAGAGGTCAGTCCGATTTGTCGAAAACTGTGCCTTAATATGAACTTCCTGAGAGCAAACTGGAACGTTTGCAAAATCGAGGATTTCCTGGCCATTAACCGTTGCTTTAAATGCCTTGGATACCATCATAAGGCTGCTAACTGTGAAAATGGCTTGTGCTGTTTCAAATGTGCTGGAGAACACAAGAGTAGTGAGTGCGATCTCTCTACTCAGGTTTGCGTTAATTGTATTAGATTCAATAAGAAAACAAGAGACCCAAACAAAAAAGTTGATGTGAATCACAAACCCTATTCTAGCTGCTGTAAATGTCATCAATTTATGGAGAAACTTGTTGCATCTCAAACAAGTTATGAATAATGTTTTACCTCAACCGCATTTACGCATTTTACAGCTTAATTTGCATAAATCAAAAAGTTCTACACAGCAGCTTATTTTGAATATGGAAGTTCGCAATATTGATGTTGCGTTGGTACAAGAGCCTCATTCGTACAAGGGAACTCTTCCTGGATTTCCTTCGTCTTACAGAGTTTTCTTCAGTCCTTTTTTCGAGACAATTAAAGCAGCCATTATTGTCAGAAATAGAAATATTTCAACCTTTCTAGATCTAAATCACCTTGATTACAATATGGTGACAGTGCGCTTAAACATTAATAAAGTATCCTTTTTGTTTGTTTCCTACTATTTCGAACCCTCCAAGAATATCGATTTTGATTTGGAAAAAATTAACCAACTTTTTTCCAAGATGCCTATAAACAGATTGGTCTGGTCAATGGACGCTAATAGCAAATCTGAAACATGGTTCAGTCCCCTTTCTGACTCTAGAGGTTCCAAGCTCACCGATTTTATTAGTGCCCATAACCTCTTTGTCATTAATGAAGATTACGGTCCTACATTTTGTGGCTCTCAAGGTTCTAGCTACATTGATGTAACTGCAGTTGGAACTGATTTGCTGGAAGATGTTTCTTGTTGGCATTTGCCTACTTATGATTCTCTCTCCGACCACAGAGCAATTGAGTTTGATATTGTTCTTAATTCCAATTCTCAAACAAAAAATGGTGACTTTTGTATCTTCAACCTGATAAAAGCGAACTGGAAACTCTTCTATGACACATCTAATTGCTTGCTGTCAAACATTAGTAATCGCATCGATTCCTGCCAAAATCCAGAATCCTTACATGATCTCGTAGATAATCTCCTTTCTATTATTCTAAATTCTTGTAAAATGTCAATTCCAATTAAAAAGCAAGGGATGCACAGAATTCCTTGGTGGACAACGGAAATTGGGTGCATGAGAAAGCACGTTAATGCTGCAAGACGAAGATTCCAGAGATGTAAAAATATCGCTTTAAGAGAAATTTATAAAAGTAAATACAAAGAATTAAGAACTAATTATAATTTAAAACTTTTAGATGCCAAATTAAGCTCATGGAAGGGATTTTTGGATGAAATTAATGTAAATAATGTGTGGAAAAAGATTTATACCTATGGCGTCAAACAGCAGTTTCAGAAGAGAGTTGAACTCAGTGGAATTGCTCTTCCATGTGGAACTGTGACTAATTCTTTTGAAGAGATAGTTAATGAGATTATCTTCCATTCTTTTCCTGATGATTGTGAGAATGATGATGATGATTGTCACAAGGAAATACGAAATGACGCTCTTATCAATAGCAACATAACGAATGACCCACCTTTTACCATCCATGAAATTGATGCTGTTATTAATAAATTGAAGTTAAGAAAGTCACCTGGCCCTGACTCCATTCCTAATGAAGTTGTCAAGAAATTGCATGTAATGCACCCTAGACTTTTCCTAAAAATTTTTAATTCATGTCTTCGTCTCAAGACCTTTCCTCTCTGTTGGAAAAAAGCTAGGATTATCCTGATTCCCAAAGTGAACGACGTCCGTATCCCTAATTTAGACAACCTTATGTGTATCAGTTTACTGTCAACTTTGGGTAAATGTTTTGAAAGACTCATTATCAACAGAGTGGCCTGGCGTTTACACAAAGATTATTTTTTCAATAAAAACCAATTTGGTTTTATGCCACAAAAATGTACCGAGGATGCCTTGATGAAACTTAATGAAATTGTTTTAAAAGGAAAAAAGAGAAATTTTCATACAATCCTAGTTTTCTTGGATATTAAAGGAGCTTTTGATAATGCTTGGTGGCCTGGTATTCTGAGCCTTTTAAAAAGATCTAACATTCCTAACAACTTATTTGCCGTAATTTCCAGCTTCTTGAAGGATAGATCTGTGACTTTATCTTTAGGTCATTCCTCAAAAGAGAGATTTTTAAACAAGGGATGTCCTCAGGGATCAGTTTCTGGACCTTTTCTCTGGAACATCATTATAAATGATTTTTTGGAAAAAATCTTGGCTTTCTCTTGTGAAACGATTGCTTTTGCCGACGACTTACTTCTTTGTTTTCAGGGAAAGTCTTTTCATGATATAAGCAGACAAGCGCAGCTTACCCTTGATTTTGTATGAACCCGGGCAAAGAATTATAAATTAGAGTTTAATGCTGTCAAATCAAAAGTTATGATCTTGGAGAAAAGAGAAAGCAACACCCTCACTAGCAACCTCACCCTTAATGGGATTCCCCTCGATTGTGTGAAGGAACTAAAATATCTTGGTATTGTCCTTGATAGTAAATTCTGTTGGAAGCAACATATTCTGCATCTTTCAAATAAGTGTGAAAAAATTCTGCTAGGTCTTAACAGAGTTGCCAGAAATAGCTTTGGGATCAAGTCCAATGTCTCATCCCTCATTCATAAACAAGGCATTGTTCCATTTATCTGTTATGGTTCACGAATCTGGGGGTCTGCCTTGAAGAAGAAAATAAATTGTCGTCTCCTGCGAAAAATTCAACGAAGAATACTTCTTCGGGTTATTTCTGGGTATCGAACGATATCCTATGATGCTGTGTTTGCTATCTCGGGCTTTCCACCTATTGACATCTTTATAATCAGAAATAATGAATTCAAGAATGCAATAAAGAACTGTACCAATAAGAGTCTAGATGGTACCCTGCGATTTTCTGATCTCCCTCATCCTTCTGAACGATTTCCCCTTAATTTTGTTAATTACCGTAAAAATATCGAAGACAACTTTCCTGTTGTCTGCTTTACAGATGGTAGCAAAATTAACAATAAGGTTGGCCTTGCATTTGTTATTTTCCAAGATTTTATTGAAATTGAAACTCGCCAATTTAGAATAAGAGATGAATGTAGTGTGTTTCAGGCTGAATTACTTTGCATAGCTCAAGCAGTCTCATGGATCTGTAAAAACGAAAACCTTTCATCGGATTTTTTAATTTGCAGTGATTCTCTTTCATCTTTATATGCTTTAAATAACATTGATTCTCAAAATCAACTGATTGTTAAAACGCAAATTGATCTCAATTTTCTTCGAAGCCCCAGAGGTGTAAAAGTTTCCTTTTCTTTTGTTCGAGGTCATACGGGAATCTATGGCAATGAACGTGCTGACTGGCTTGCAAAAGAAGCTACAAAATTAAGTTTTTTGATTCCTATGAGCATTCCAAAATCATATTATAAAAATATTTTCAAGGAAAAAATTATTTCTGAGTGGAATAAATTATATCAAATATCAAATAATGCGCTCTTCACCAAGGAATTTATTCCTTCTATTCAGAGACGTTTAAACGCTAAACACTTTCAACCTAACTTTATACTTACCCAGTTTCTAACTGGGCATGGAAACTTTAAAGCCTATTTGAAACGCTTTAATTTGTCACCTACTGACCAGTGTTCTTGCTCCAGTGACTCAGTCCAGGATGTCAAGCATCTATTATTTGCTAGTGCTAAATTCTCTTCCGAAAGACGTACTCTCATGAATTGCCTACAAAAGAACAATATAGCGTGGCCTCCTCCTTTCTCTGACTTTGTTCAGAGCAAGTCTTCTTTTACATCGTTTTGTGCATATATTAATAGCATTTTTTCTCGTATTGTTTAGATTGTCAATTTAATTATTTTTATTTAAAAAAAAATTGTGTTTTTTTTACTATTTTATTATTTTGTGTGTGTTTGCTAACAATTACTGTGTACATATGTATCTCTCTCTCTCTCTGGTTTTTTAAAGTGCATATATATATATATATATATATATATGTATATATATATATGTCTGTGTGTATATTCTTAAGTATTTCTGTGTATGCATGCTTTTACTCATTTGTATTTTGAAAGTCTTATTCTGATCACACATGTGCTTCCAAACCTTCACCATTGTATAATTTTATTTACTGAATGTCTCCGTTTTTGCATGTGAGCAATGTTGTATTTTGTACTGTGTTTATTGTATTTGCATCCCGTCTTGTTTCTTTTTACCTTTCCATTTCCCATTTGTGCTTGTATCCCTGTACTTAAAACTTCCTACCACTATTGATCGAGTATTGACTTACGTTTGTAAGCCTTGTGTTATACTTGTTGGCACACAAGGAGTCTACCTAGTCTCAAAAAAAAAATGCTTTCTTTATTGTTTTAAATTAATGTTTCATTAACTTAACATAGATTTTTTAAGGAACATCTTATTGGGGATAGAAAGGAAAATGTTTTACTCAAAAATATTCGTGTAAAGCCGAGCTTAATGGAGATAAAATAAACCTGTCTAAAAGGAAAATAAAATGAAAGAATTTGGAAAAAGGAAATTTTAATGACAAAATTATAGAAATCACTCACATTGACCTTACGCACACAATATTATAGAAATCACTCACAGCGACCTCACGTACACACATCGAGATGAAAAAGGTAAATTCCCATGGGGATAAAGTTATACTCTCGGCAAAGGCTCGGGCAACGCCGGGCTAAGCGGAAGGGAAAGAAATCCTGGGTAAAGTCGAACAGGGTAAAGAAGTCACAGAAAATTCAAATAATGGAATTCTAGTGGATATTGATATATAAATCACAGCCACCTGGTGATATTAAGAGATAAGGGGAAATTTATTCAGTCAGCAAAGTTGATCCATGCAGCTAGTAAAATAATAAAAGACAAACTGTAATTATTTCAAAGCTAAGAATGAATGAAATTTGATTTTTAAAAATCTATTAAAACTCGCCGAAGTATAAGTATACATTAAAAAGTCAATAATCCAAAATGGAAAAATTAGAATAGTAAAATAGAGTAAACCTTGCTTTATAGGATCCTAACATTCTCCATCCAGAGGAAAATTTCGACATAATAGCTGAAGAAAGGGAAGGAAAAACTTTTTAAAAAATGAAGCCGAACCCAATAATAGCACGTGTTTGCAAAATGACTATTTATATCACATAAAATGAAATTAATGACTATTGTAATAGTGTATTTTGCTACATATTGAAATATACAATGAGCTAACAATAAGAACTTAACTTACCAAACTCTCTCCATCAAGTACTTGAATAATAATTTAAATTTTAATGGTAATATAATGCATGTAAACTGTATTTACTTCTTACTCTAAGTGACGTTACATCTTAAAATGTTGCTATCTGATTCACAATTTAACTATGAGGCCATCTAGTTAAATTGTATGTATGTAATTAGGGAAAAAAGGTATCTACTTATCTACTTTCTGCAAATGAATAAATGTATTTTGCAACAGAAAAATACTAAATAAAACTTTATTTCTCTGAATGAAAGGACAAAGTAAATACTAAATTGAACCTAACGTTTCAAATTGAAATAGTTCTTTCTATTTTTAGGATCTTATGTTTGGCATAAAGAGGAGGAATTTTCATTTTTCGTACTGAAATAAATGATATTGATATTTTATCCCCTTTAAATATATTTGATTCAATTTATTAGAAAAGATAGCTTTTCGTACAGATTTAAAGCAGTATACCATATTTTCCTTTATTTTTTGATGATTATGCAACTTTTGAGCAAATATAAGGAAATGAAGCTCTTTAGTAATGCGGATATATTATATTTAATTGAGATGAGAAATCATTTTGCGTAAATAGTTAATGGTAGCAATATTTTATTCAAAAGAAGTTTCATTCATAGAAAGGAAAAATGTAATGTAACAAAATTCGTATCTTGTTTCATATTTCATTATGTCTTTCCCAATCCTGTATTATTTGTATATTTTAAATAAATGAATTTCATTTGAAAAGAATAAATAAGAGATAAAAATATATTTATCGAAGATTAAGGAAATCTCACAAATTAGATGCGACGTATTTGTAACTATAATAAATACTTTAAATATATTTATAATGCTCATAAATCTATATTTTTTTCAAGTAATCGCATCCACTGAAAAATGCCGAATTCTAAAATTATTTACTCAGACTTTCTATCTGAATAGTACAGATAGTGGATAAACATTCTTGTTGTCTCTTTATATATATTATTAGTTTATATTTTTTTCTTAAGGGGTCTCAGGGGTGTTAACTTTCTCTAGAGGGCTGAAAATATAAACAATTTTCAAGTGTATATATCTCTTTAAAATTAAAATTAAAAAATTCGAATCTTTTAAACATTATTTATAATGGAATGGGGCTTCATAAATGTGTAAAATGTTTAAAATATAATCACAATTTTAAAAATTATAAGCATATGAAAATAAGAAATATTTCTATAAGGAATATTAATTATGTTTTACGTTGCACATACTATTTTCTAAAGTAGTTGCTTTACTTACTATCAATAAGTTGATTTATAAAGTTAAATATATCCTTATTACACCATAGTGTTTTTAAGCAAATAGACTAATAAATTATATATTTTTTTAAAAAATAAAAAAATTACATTTTCAAACTTTTTTTTTGAAAATTTTAATATTTTCCTAGTATTTTGAAATACAAAAGATATCTTATTTTTTAATTAGCAGGATATAAAGAGTAAGATACATTTTATAATTCTATAACGTTTATACATCAAAACCTACTATTTTAGAAAATAGCGTGCACAACGCAAAAATTACTTAATATTTATTACAAAATTATTTCTTATTTGCATAGGCTTATAATTTTTAAAATTATGATTATATTTCAAACATTTTGTACTTTTTTGTAACCACAATTCTTTGTAAATAATTTGTGAAAGATTCGAATTATTTAATTTAAATTTAAATAAATATACCCGATTGAAAATTGTTTATATTTTCACCCTTTGACACAAAATTAACACCCTTGAGACCTCTTAAATTTATTTATTTATTTTATTCCTGAAAAGGCTACGAATTCTTTAAAGTGTAAAATATCTTTTCTTTCACTTAATGCAGTGAAATTGCTTTTTGATCTATTTTAATTTGCTCATTTATTATAGAGTTGAATATAAATATATGAGATATTTTAATTAAATTACATTTATAACAAAAATTTTACGATATTTCTTGTTTTAGTGAATTTTTTACGCGAATTCAAATGAGATTGTATGGAACACTACAATGCCAATTATGAAAGTAAGTTATTCAATTAAAACTTAGAAACAAATTTATAATCTGCGAACACACTTATACTTGTCTTTCTTAATTTACATTTTTATGTGTGGTACATCAATTATCGTATAATTCAGGTAAAGTATTTTTTTATTTGTAATATAATTAAAACAATTATATAAACTGTTAAAAAAAAGAGAAAAAGTATTATATATATATTGTTTTTATTTGCGGCATTTCAAAAAAGCAAATGATATTCTTTTATGAATAGATAGTGAATAAAACCGGAAAGAGGTACACAGTTAATTGTACAAAATATGTTCATAGATTGCGACAAAACACAATATGTAAACGAATACTTAAGTGACCAAATTTTGGAACAGGATTATTTTTTTTTAATTTTTGCTATCAAACCGCCAAACCCTTAAAATTTTAAAACTTTTTTTTTTCTTCATAGATTAAAACATCTCTCAGAAATGTTAAAGTAATTATTAACCATTGAAAAGGAAAAAAAAGCAGATTTTTATTTTCAAAATGCATTTTATCATCTCATGCATAATTTACTTCAAAGCCTTTGCATTAAATTTTTGAAAGCCTGTCTCTTTTAAACGAAACAATACAGCTTCTACAAATATCGAACTCGAAGTAAAAAGTAGTTAAAACTTGTCAAAACGAAAAGTGTTCCAGGAGGACGAATCCCTCCCCTTCCATTACGTTTTAAAGCACCCTCTCGTACCCTTCACTTCCACCTTAAAAAAGGCAATCAGAGACTACAGAAAGCACTTTACGTAGTAGAGGATGATTTGAAAAGAACCGATTCCCTCAGCCAAAATCGATGAGTGAAAAAAGAGATATTTTGCTGCAATTTTCGTAAAATGGAACAAGAAAAAACACAGGATGCATGAAGCCATTGTGGGAAGAATGTCGGAAAATTTTGCATTCACTCCAGGGAAGCATTATTTTGTATCAAATTTTTAATAGATGTTTTCAAAGAAACAAAAAAAAGTCTTTACTTATATTTAAGACTTAAAAAGACCGTAAGAAATTGTTACAAATGCTCAACATGACTATAGAAGACCTCTGAGATGTTTTATTACAAAAGAAAAGCTTGAAATATATGTAATTTTTTTGGCTGCCATTTGTCAAAATGTTTTAAAATGTTGGAATTAAAAAATAATGTTTAAAATATATATATATATATTAATATATTAATTACAAATCAAATATTATGAGGGAATAACATAGTAATGGTAGTATATAAAGTGTAAGTAAGGGGTGGGCAGACTTTTCCAGGTTACGGGCTACTCTAATATTTTTAATGTGTTGCGGTTCACCCAATGGCGTAGGTATGCTTTTTTGTGTTAAAATATAAGTCTTTTTTCTTAAAAATTGTTTTTAATGTTGTACCCCTCTTTCAAAAAAAATAACAGATTACAAAATTACCGTAGAGATTGGAAATATTCAATGCTGCGAGCAGGGACAGACGTAAATCGATGAAAATGAAACCGACACATATGTACTGAATTTGTTTGATGCTGAGTCTCACCCCAGTTTTGCGTCTATTTTATTTTAATCACCATGGCAAAAAGAGTGAAAATAGTACTTTTTTTTATTAAAATGAAAACATTTTCTTTAAAATTCGAATTTTAAAAATAAAAAAAAAATATAGCGAAAATGTTTTTATGTGCATTTAGATTTTATGAATTATAATAAAATATAAATTTTAACGTATTTTATTGCATTTTAGATATTACATGAATTTTAAATGACATTAGGCTTAGCAGGGAAATTCGCCCTGCGTACTGTGAGTGCGTACACTTTCGGAAAGCGTGGGCCTGAAGAAACGCTTCATTCTCCTTTTGCCGGTCCTGAAGGGGTTAAACCTAGAAAAGTCGAATTAAAACATACCTAAATCCCACGCTGTAGGTCAGTTTAACACTTATAATAAATTCAACCCCAATCAGAGTAAACTATTTTTTGATGACATTTGTGTTAAAATAACATTATATATGAGTTTTTAAGAATTTATGATTTATTATTATTCATTTAAGGCGATATGGTACCATCTTCACAATTTTTTTTTATTTTTAACATTTTATGCTTGGTTTTAATTTTATTTCATAAAAGTTAATATTTAATAATAATTCCATACAAAAATTTTTCAATTTGTTGCAAAAATATTGTAACATTAAAATTTTTTTAGCTTTTTTAAGCATTTTTTAAATCCCTAAGGCTTCTTTAAATATGTCTCTTTTCTTTCAAAAATTTTTTTACAAGTATCTTATAAAATACTACAAGCAACTGTACATTAGTTCTTCCAAAAATTCCCAAAAAAACATTAATTTTGATTTTGAAATTTTTTAGAAAAAATACTAAGCATGTTAGAGCTAATTCCATGCACAGTTGTACAAAACATACATTTCAGAACATGTATAAAAATTTCAAACCCATAATTCAATTATCAAAAAAGCTTTAGGGTTTTGAATAACAGTATATGTACAAAAATTCAACATGAAGAAATATGAGTTTGAAGTTTTCATTCCATGAATAGCATAATATAATATTCATCGAATACTCTGAAACTTTTATGAAATGTTAATTCGCTTATTTAAAACTACTTACCACAGAAAATTGCACAAATGTAGAACAATTAAACAGTATAATGCCATAATGAATATATAGAAAAAAACGAATGAAAGATCAATATTTCATAAAACTTTATCTTAATAATTATAAAAAGAAATACACACACCTCAGAGCTAATGCACAACATGTACAAAAGATGTTTATGCCTTTATTTTTTATTTCCATGATTTTAAAAGCCTTCGCATGTTAAATATTGTACACGAATAAAAGCAAAATCAAACAACAATTTATTGGTAAAATACATTAAAATCTAAGAACTGTATATATGCATTTGTTTAAACAAGTATCTTAAAATATTTTAATAATAAAATTGTTGAATCTCGCACACATGGGATATATATATCACCAAAAACAAATATATAAAAATGGGAGAATTTTTATTTTTATTTTTGCGAATTAGATTTTTAATTATCAGAGTTATCAAAATGAGATTTAGTATTTTTGCTTTGGGAGAATCCGTTTTGAAGTCTTAATTTCATTCTTAATAATATCGTAACAAGCACGCACAACTTTTAAATCTTGACCAAATCCCTTTGATCTTTATTAAATAATTCACTAACTAGAATTTTTGCATGAATTGCACAATTCTTTCTTAAAATGATTTATTACTGCATATATAATGTCAATCTCATTGATGCGCATTAGAAAAATAATTAATTAATTTTTATCAGGCTCTTTTCTAGCAGATAATCTGAAATGTAGGCGTGGTAATTGCTGTTTAGCATCAAACATTGCTCCATTACTTAATGAAAAATGCAGGTAAAGCTTTGAAATTTTGCAGGCATATTTATAAAGATTCGGGGTATCAAATAAGCCAATAATAAAATTTTCGACAGTTTAATGATTTTTTAGGTAACCATATCGCCTTAAAACTCGATAAAAAGACAGTATGTAAATGGCAATACACAATGCAATATACTGTATGCACAATATTATTTAGCATAAGAACAGGTGACATGGAAACAAAATTATAAGCACAAAAAATACAAATCTGCACACAATACGCTCCTTTTTCAGGGCAAATACGAGACTATCCCTTCCAACATTAAAAGTGAACATTTGTCTCATTATATGGCCTGTACTGAATTGTTTGGGGAGTGGGATATCTGACTGGAAACGCACTATTTCGTATCTTTTTTCACAATTTCAAGAATAAATTCTAGACTTGAAGTTGAGGTGACTGAGGAGTGCTTAAAAATTATACAAGAATTCAGCGTAGAAATGTCAAGGATGTTGAGAAACACATGAGGTAGCTACTACAATTACCCAAGTTTTAAATAAACTGGATGTTTTTTCATTCTTGACAAAATAAAGATAGTCATTTAAGAAATTGGAATTTTGCATTAGATCAAAACCAAAACTTGATTTGAAAGTTGTTCGGTTCTTTTGCAATGTAATAGATGAATCTTTATTTACATGCCAACAATTGCTCATCAATGCTTATTCTTTTCAGAATTGTAGCATAAATAATACATGTTCAATTCGTTTATACTAGATTTTAGAAGCTGGAGTAAATTTGTTTGTGTTGGTCTGCTAATTCGCTCAGTTACTTAGCTCATCGAATGCAAGATATCGCATATTATCACGGAAATGAATCATCTTCAAACACAGTTTGTCCCAGTTTTTGTACCACAAATCATCTTCATAACGTTTTGAATATTCTAGGGCATACTATACAGCGAAAACATAACATGCTACTTGTTGTCATGACCGAAATAGCATCGTAGTTAAGGAATTGTACATGCTTGTAAGTGTATTGCTTTATTTAATTGCAAACACTAGGACGAAACCGGATTTTTCCCAATGTTATGAAAAGCAAACAAGTGTTGGTCTATTTGCAATTGGATGTGTGGAAGTCGTGTACTTATGATTATCAGATAGATTTAGCACACGACTGTCTCATCCTTGCGTACGCTCCTGTTCACTTTAACGTTTTGATTAGCTAATAGTAGGGAACAGGCATCCACATTGATAGAACGTTCCACAGCATCATCGTCATTTTTTAGATAATGACGTATTCTTTGAATTCACGTTATAAACAAGAATATCTTTAACGTGTCTTCAGCTTTTGACTACAGCTTTAACAAAAATAGTTTCCCACAAAAATTCTGTTGCATTCCAATGCCATTGGTTGTGTGCACATTTCAATGAATTAAAGTGCTTTGAGTAACAATGCTATCGGAAAGTGCACACAATGGTGAGAATAATCATCACTATGCATCATCGGAATTAAACTTAAGTAGAGTTTACTAAGGCTTATTTATTATCTGCTTCAGTCTTTGACTGCAGCTATAACAGAGCTATTTTCCTTTAAAAAATTATATTCAACTATAATTCTATACAGCTCTAAAAGATCTATTTTCCCTCAAAAATTTATGTAGCAAGCCAACGGTGCTGGATGTTTGTACATTTTAAAGAATTAGAGTGCTTAGAGTAACACTGCTAAAAGAAAATGCACGCAATGGACAGAACCTTCATCAATAAACAATATACAAGCACTAATTTTTGCATGGTTTGCACACTTCTTTCTTGAAATGATTTGTTACCGCATATATAATTCTACATAATGCCAGTCTCATTTACGCGTGGTAGAAAAATAAAATTAATTCATTTTTCATCAGGCTCTTTTCTAGCAGATAATCTGAAATATGGGCGTGGTAGTTTCTTTCCAGCATCAAATATTGCTCCATGACTTGATAAAAAAATACAAGTACAGCTTTGAAATTTTGCAGGCATGTTTATAAAAATTTGAGGTATTAAATAAGCAAATAAAAATCTTGAATAATTTGATGATTTTTAGGGTACCATATCGTCTTAACGCAAAGTTACAACACATTCCACATCAAGCAGCTCGTAACAAAGAAACTAGGCACATTCCTGAAATTGTTTTGGATTTAACTCATCGAAGTAGGTACATGAATGAGAAGTGCTCGGCCTTAACAACTGTACATTGTACAGACTACAAGATTTTTTTATGCTTTAAAACTGCTACAAATGGTTTCAAGCCATTTCACGAAAATTAAAAATAATTTTATCACAATAATACTAAGCATCTAAAACATAAAAAAAAACTTAATTTTCATGTTGAATTTATGAATTGTATTTATTGTGTGATTTAAGACAAATATTATATTAATTAATTTAATCTTGCTTAATACTCTTAAAACAATTCTGATTGTAATGTCTCGTTCTTGATGTATCACATATGATATATTCCTCCCAAATTCTATATAATAAAAAAATTATATTGCACTTTTCCGCATCAGAGTAATCAAGACAACTGTATGAGTACCTCTTACAAAATACCAAGCTTTTATTTTTGTCTCGGGTCTGAGGAGGTTAATATCCAGGCAAATTATGATAACTAAGCTGTGTAATCACTTTGTAGAAATTTAGAGGATTATAAGTAATACCTCAAAACTGAAAGAAATTAGACAAACATGCTCTTAATCAAAAATTATTAAAAAAGTGTATAAATTGGAAACAAATTGCATCATTTTGAGAGATTTAGGCTCTTTTGTCAAATAGTCGTACCATAATTCTTAAATAATAATTCAATCGCTAATAGTTGTTTTAACTTGTGCTCGACAAGTCGAATCCCTTATGAATTATATATCGGTGATTATCAAATATTCTAGTAATATTTATTCGATGAATAAAGCATCTCACGGGAAATTATTATTTGAAGGGAATGAGAAATTGTTAAGAATATTGCCTTAATTTTATACGCATTCATGAACATATGATATGATAAATATCAGGAAATATTCCATTTTCTTTATACTCAACAAATATTCACTCAACAGTTTAAGTAACTGTAATTAGTGTCAGTATTAATAAGTAGTAAATGTAGCGAAATGCATTGTGCCTTCAATCGATTTGAGTAATTAGGCACATAGATAGCCTAGCTTAATGAGAAACCTAATGCTTTGAATACGATTAGAAGAATCGATAATTTACCTGTTTAATTTTACCGGTACTGAATTTGGAGCTCACAGTTCCTTACAGTGCGCATAGAGTTAATATGTTCAAATTGATTAATCTTTGTGATATATTGTTATTTCTTTTTTGGAATAATCTACTAGCAATTAAAAATTTGTCACTAGGAAGGAAAGCGAATTCGAGAACCTTATTTTATAGACTTATACGTTATGTTAAGAAAAATCATTCAATTTCTCGTGTTTGGAGAAAATTGCATATAAATTTGAATACCCAGAGTTACTTCTTGAATCAGTAATAACAGTTTTAATAAAGCTGGAATTTTTAAAAAAAGTTTACCTTCCACTTTCTAACTAATGCAATACTTTCAAAAGCTTACTAAAGATTTTCATCCATCTTCAGGTAGGCAAAAGGTTTTATTAATCTTAGTTGTTGGCAAATGAGGGAGTGCCGGTTATATATTTAAAACCTCATGGAGCTAAATATTCTTAAAAGTCGACAGTACATTAGAGCGTACTGACCAAGGTAAAAATCTATCACTCTCTGTATCGAGGAAAGTCAGGACACATAGGTTACATGTAGGCTTTTATTTCTTTGCTAAAAGGTAAGGTAACCGAGAGCTAAGATCGTAATTCATCTGAAAAGTTACAGCTGTGGTCCAGCTATGCGAGCAAGAAGTGCTGGGCTGTGTACCTGTTGACAACCCCCATAATATTCCATGTGCAGAATCCATGCGAGAATGAGAAGAAAAAAATTCATTATGTTATTGTACGCTGAATCAGGAAGCGCCTTAAAAAATAATATAAAAACTCACCCTTGTCTAAAATCATTGTTCAAAGTACCACTACTGCAATTACAAGAGAAGCTGTAAAAATGGTTGTCATGCTGAAAGTCAATGGTGCTGCAGACGTCATCCCGTTGGCGAGAACAAACCTGTACGCGATATATATTGGTGACGTCGTGACCCCTTTAACGGGGTAGGTTCATGAATTTCGTACTTGATAAAGTAGGTACTTGATATTTCGAAAAATTCAAGCAAACAGATTTTTCCTAAGGCTCTGTTTGGAATTTTTTGATTTATTGTTTGTTCCATCGTAAGTCGCACTTTGTAACGACATGAGGTCTGTTGTCGACTCACCACGTAGTTTTAAATCCCGGTCAAGTGATGAGGTTGACACCTCAGTTTTACAGCTTAGAATTACTGACCAAAAATATCAGGGTTTTCCAAAACAACAGTTGATATTGGTCTAAAATGTAGCAACAGTGATATTTGATGATGCACTAGGTAATCGCCTAGATGTTATGAAAATTCTGATTTTAAAATAAAGTATGTTTTCTTCCATTTCTCATTTTCAGGCATGGATAAAGAGATCAGACATTGTCTATGTCTCTCACAAAAAAAAAGCTCGTGACACACTGAGAATGATAAAAAAAATATGCATGAACACTTTATGGAAAAAGAAATCTCAACATATGAAATGGATATATTTTAAGTGTAAAAGGAATATTTATTTTAATGCAAAAAATAAATAAATTAATTAAATCTTTAAACTTGGCTTTCTCAGTTATTCTAAATTTCTCACTTTCCCACAATATTAAAAAAAAAAGTATCGGTTGCAGAGCTATATGATATTTTATATGTATGTCTTGTAGATCTGTATTCTGTATGTCTCAGTTTTTGGGATGGGATCAGTAGAATTATTTTGCAATATTATTAAAGAGGAAAAAATAGGGAATTTTAATTGTTTCAATTTCTTTGAATAATAAAAAAATACCAAATTATAATATAAGTTTAAAATTGGAGGTATACAGAAAACAGACATTTTTAGCTTTAATTTTATAATATATGGATCTACCTTAAGTCTTTTAAAGTTATATTGTGGGTAACAGAGAGAAAGCTATTTAGTTTTAATTATTTTCATATTTTATGCTATTTAAAAAAATACTATATTTCCATAACAAAATTTAATATTTTTTATTTTAAACTTTGTTCGTTGCTGGACGAACTGTATGAAATTCATTTTAAAGGGAGAAGAACTTACTAGTTTGCAAGGGATTGGAAAAAGTACGTCAAAACGTTCAATTTCAAAATTCCACAAGCAACTGTCCCCTTAAGCTTCTCTTACCTTTTTGATAAAGATTACATTTTTGTCTAAGCAAATTAACAAGTTTAATAAAATTTAACTTACATTCAACAGCCAAAACATTATGACCCCTACATTTTGCAATGGACTCGCCTGGATGACGTGGAAAGCACGTGATCAGGTGGACGTGACATTTAACTGCTGCTGGAAGGTCTGAAGAATCATTATTTCACTTACTTATGTGTGTGATGGGAAAAGCTGCGGATCTAAGCGACTTTGATAGAGGGCAGATTGCAATGGCTCGAAGGCTCGCAACAAGTATTTCCCAAACTTCATGACTCGTGGGTTGTTCGTGATCTACAGTTGTCAGTACTTATGCAAAGTGAATGGATGACGGTGAAACCAGTAGTAGACAACATGATGTTGGACGTCCACACGCTATCAAAGAAAAAGGTCGTCGGAGACTGTCTCGCATGGTGAAGAAAAACCGGAGTCAGACAGTGGCTAAGCTGACAGCACAATACAATGCAGGGCCAAGTAGAATAGTATCGGAGTACACTGTTCAGCGGGCGGGCACTGTTGGTTATAGGGCTACGCAACAAACGTCCCACTGGTGTGTCTTTGCTGACCAAGCGTCATCACCAACCGCACCTGCGCTGAGACAGGGAACATCGTGACTGGTCCATGGATCAGTGGGAGAGAGTTGCCTGGTCAGATGAATCACGGTTTGTCATTCATCACGCCGATGGCAATGTCAGGATACGCCATCTTCCAGGAGAACAGCTGCTCCCTCAATGTACAGTAGGTCGGTCATACACAGGCCGGTGTTGGCGATATTATACTTTCGGAGACGTTCTTTTGGGCGACTTTGGGACCCGTGGTTGTTTTAGACCAGATCATGAATGCTACAGTGTATCTGAACATGTTTGCGGACCAGTTGCACCCTTACATGGCCTCTGTTTTTCCAGCTGGAAATGGAATGTTCCAGCAGGACAACGACCCGTGTCATAAAGCTAAAGTTGTGTTGGAGTGGTTCCAGGAACATGATGCTGTATTCCAGTTAATGTCCTGGCCACCTAACTCATCGGATCTCAATCCGATAGAACACATTTGGAAAGTCATGGGGCGACAGCTCAGAGTTCAAAGACCACCAATTCGCAATATCTGGGATTTGCGTGACCGTTCCTTAAACATCTGGTACTATCTGTCTCCGGCCATCTACCAAGGACTTATGGCATGCATGCCAAGGCGTGTTGAAGCTGTGTTACACGCCAAAGGTGGGCCAACTCATTTTTGACAGGTGGTCATAATGTTTTGGCTCTTGAGTGTATTTCAAAATGCATCTTTGTTGACTCAACTATTCGTGTAAACGGAATAATGAGAGTTATAACTTTAGAGTACTTTTTTCACAATAAAATCTGAATTCTGTTCATTTGAAGTTTTTATCCCCTTAAGATAAACTAGTTTTATAATATCTATTTTTTGACGTCTATGTTTACAGAGCATTATTCAAATCTTGTTATCTCGGTATAGGACTTACTTCTGAGTATGTTTTCGTTGCGACGACAAAATTATTCGACATAGTTATGTTCTATTAAAAATATTTTTTTTTTTAAATGAGATTATAAGTCTTATTTTCCTTCAAGAGGTGGAGAAAGTAATAAAACTTATTTTTATGGTAAATTTGTTTATATTCGTATTTGTTCTCCACAAATATGAAGAATTAAAAAAATTAAGACAAATGCAAGAAATCTAATAGGTTGAAAATAAATACATACTTATGTACTACATATATAAAGAAATATATATATACATATCATAATCAACAAGTTAGTGCTCTTGTGTGAGGATAATATAGCACTCGGGTTACAATTTTCTACAAACATCTCTTAAACATCATGCACATTTAAGAACTATTATTTTTTTGACAACCAACCAGATCATAGCCTATCAAGTTTTATTGACATTTTTTGTTACCTATCTTTACGTGCTGGTTTAAAAGATGTGTCTATATATAACTTGGATTTATAACTTTATAAATAGTAGCTTTACATTAATTTCAAGACTCTTTACTTTCTTGGAAATATCTGTGGACATAACTTTTGGGGTATTATTTCTTTATTGCTCTGCTTTAAAAATTGAGGAGAGTTTGCTGCAGAATATTTTTGTTAGTTTTTATATAGTTTGAATTTGATATATTTATTTGGTTTTTCCATCTTTTGAGGCTTTATGGCCTTTGCAGGTTCGTTTTCTTTAGTGAATAAGTTCATAACAAATAATAACTCAATTTAACTTAATAATAACAAAACAACTTTAATAATCTACAAATTATCAATTGTTTTATGGTTCAGGGTCGGTTATAGCGCCAGCCACTCACTTCAAAGGGGTTCATACATCTAAAAGTGTAAACACTTGTAATAAAATCAAGGAGGGGGAGGGTTACACCAGTTTTCAGGGGTGAATAATTATCGACAAGGTGTCGATGCATTGGGGTTTTAACACCTACCAAGTTGCAATGCTGGGAGTTTAGCGCCTTCAAACTGGTTTAACCCCTCTTATTCGGTCCTATGTCCAGAAATGCTTTTTGACATGCTAGGTTTGAAGGCCAAGAAAAGTTTCGACGCGTCCAATCCACCTTCTGGGATTGTAGCATGGAGGGGTGGTTACGCACTTCAATCATGAAATGTACTGATGCACCATTACATGAAAAAACACGTTCTGGTGCAAAGTGGCAGGGACCGCCTGTAGCATTTCCGGGTAGAAGTGGAATATATATATATATATATATACGTGCATGTTTCTTCAACCTTACCACGGCGTGCTAAATCCCCTCATTGGCTTGGCCACTCTCGAAGGCTACTATTATCGCAATTTTCACCGGCTAAACGTAGTTTGATCCCCCTGTGTTTATGATGATTTGTACACCCCATGCTGCTTACTATCAACCCTGTGAATTGGTAGGTTGAATTCAGTAACACCATGTATATATATATATATATATATATATATATATATACATATATACAATAATGGCTAAAATTTTGGAAACTTTAAATTTTTTTTTTGCTTTTCAAATTTGTATTCTTACAGAAAATATTATGTTTTACAAAATGCAAATTCACGTGTGTCATTTTAAAGAGAATTAAATACAGAATTCTTAACACAAAAAGTAATTTAATCATATGCATTTAAAAATTAATGTGTAATAAGTATCGATATATTTTAGATGCTGTTGATTATCACTATTTAGTAAGGTAACCTTTATTTTTTATTGTAGGTTGACATTGATGTTTCATTGAGTTGATGATAATTTTAAACTCATTCTTGCTTATTACAAGATGCTAGGCAACAATTATACTCTCAATTAGTTTTCTTTGATGATTGCCACATTAGGAAAAGAGATTTCAAATGGTGCTACTCTTTTTTCCGATAGGATTGTGATTAGGAATCTTCCCTGGCCATGAGAAAGATTATTTTTAGACATCAAATAAAAGTGTAGGTTTAACACCTAGAAAAAGATGAAAGATTATTGTTTCACAATACACTGGTCCTTCCTATGCTGAAATTATAAGACAGGTGGGTGGTTCGGTGCCTATATTTTAAACCGAATATTTTTAATCACGATATCAGCAGACAAATTGAATAAAAATAAAACATGAAACGTCCGGAAAAAGTGCACCATACTTGTTGATCGGAGAAAAACAAAAGAACTATGTCGCCAAGATAGAAGAATGTCCACTAAGGTCATCACAATTTAATTGAATGAAAATGGGGCTTCTGTCCAGGGGCGTACCTACTACCGTATCATCCATATCAATTATAGGGGGCTCCCCAAGCTGCAGGGGCCCCAACATGTGTTAGGAATGAATCGTAAAATATTAAGGAAGTGACCTCAAATAAGTTTTTGATACCTGGCACACTTAGGACCAGTTACGCCAGTGCTTCTATCAGTTCAAGAAACATTTGGAGTAGATTAACAGAAATTGGTCTAAGAGATGGAATTTCACGAAAAAACAATTAGCTCAATTTGCAAAAGCTAAAAAAAAAACTGTAGTGTGCAAATGAACACATTGATTGGACAAATGATCAATAAAGTAAAAAAATGGAGCAACGAAACTAAAATATCGTTATTCGGTAGTGATGAGTGAAAATATACAAGTAGGATTCAAAAAAATACCGGACTGGGCCTGTAACATGGAAAATATTTGCAGTAGAACGACTACAATAACATTTCTGTGTCATAAAATTCTTCCTCTTTTTTAAAAAAAAATTAAAGTTTGTTCCAAATAACGTGGTCGGTTGTGGTCACCATAAAATCGTATTTTTAGATGTATGCATTTAGTCGTCAGCGATTGAAAAAATGGCGTTTGTTCAGCGGATAATGAATATTAATTTTTGTTTTTGTTGGGAAAAAGTGCTGTAGAAGCTTTCGAGAGATAAATTTTGAAACAGGTGTAAAGTTGTGATACATTATCACGAACGCCATCTTGACGTTTCAGAGAAGGCAGGTAAAATTGAAGATGGTAAACGCTCTGGACATCCGCAAACTTCCCACACGGCTGAAAACCTCGACAATGTTTCTGCGGCGGTACGTAAGAACAAGCTTCAAACAATAGCAGAATCATATCCTCACCCACATGTCAATGGATACTGACAAAGAATCTTAACATGTACAGAGTGTGTCAACTTATCGTTCCCCGCATGTTAATCGACGACCAATCTGCAGATGAAGTTAAAAGTGGAACGTAGATTGAAGCATGAAAAATTGAGCGCAGATGGAAAACGCAGAAGGACATGGCTAAAAATGGATTCCAGAAATGTTTCGATGACATTTACGAGACATTGCAACAGTATGTTGTTATTTAAGGGAGTTTTTCAAATGATGATGTGTTTCAGCACTCTAATTGGTAATAATTTTTAAGTTACACTCAGTCCGAGAACTTTAGAATCCTACTACTTATTAGACGTAAAATAGGGGATGAGCTACATCCCTCACTGCATTTAGGTAACTGTGAATATCATACATGTCAGCAGATGGTTATTGTTTGCCTTCATATCCTCTATAGGATACTGAAAGCCAGAAAATACATTGACATTATTCTAGAAATCAAACTTCTACCTATTATCAGGGACCTCTTTCCCAACAATGCTTCATTTATTTTTCAACCAGTATTCTACTCTCTGCTACCTAACAAAATCCTTGAAAGAGGTGTTTCGTATAAGGAACATAGAACTTTTGGCTTCGCCAGGAAACAGTCCTGGCATCAATCTCATCTAAAACGTGTGGCACCACGTGAAAAAATTTTCGAATGAGGCTCTTATGAAAGAAAATGCAACTAATTGTGGCTATAATTGTTTACTGGCCTCTTGTAATAACGAAGAAAGATCTTAAATTTATACCGCCAGCTCAATGAAACATAGATGTGAAGCTGTAAAAAAATAATGGCTATCCTGTTAATTACGGATTACTCAGTGTGAACTTCATTATCTAATGTATATCGATAATTATGGCAGTCTTATTTTTTGTATTGCATGTATATGAATTTTAATTTTCATATACATGTTCAATAAATGTTTATTCATGTATTTAATAACATGTAAATTCATTTTCATATACATGTTTCATATAAATACCCAAGTTTATTTAAAAAATATGTGTACAACTTTGCATATTGTGAAATGTAATATTTTACTAAAACATTCATTTAAAAAAAATTCCAAAAATGTCTACAATTTTGGCTACCACTGTATATACACACATATACGAAACAAGCATTTTAATGTCCCATTTTTTTAAATGGCATTTTAGGTACAATTTTTGTTTGAATATATTCTCCTTCAATAACAATTTCTCATATGGAACAGCATTTTGACATACTTCTCTTATTATGACAAATTTTTATTAATTCGGCAAGAATAATGAATGAGTTAGTAAACACAAACTTGGTGATAATTTTTTTTAATCAATTAAACGTATCATTCAGATATTGTTTTAAAAATTCATTTTCAATTTCATAGATTCCAAACTACGAGTTCCATTTAATTATTTATTTGGTTTATGACAAGTATGACATAGTGTTAATAATTTTATAATGATATTTCAGTTTCTTATAGTATCCTAACTATTGGTTTTTCATAAACTAGAATTCAGAGAAATCTAATTTTTAAGCTGAAATTTGTTGCTATAAATTATGTGAAAATAATTAAAGAATAATGGCTTGCACATTTATAATGGAACGTTTAAGAAATGGGAAAATTTGTTGGAATAGAAAATAAAGACATTAATATCGTTAAAAATAGAAACCTGAATTTTTATTTATAACTAAAATGATTCAAATATACATCAAAATATTTAAATAATGCACACCTATTCGCTTCGGGTACTATTCTGTAAATCAAAATTTAAAAATATATTTTCGTTTGTTGTCATATAGTTTCTTTTAATGTTTACTAATTTCTCAAATTTCTCATTTATTCAGACAAATTAAACTAATAACGCAACACAGAGTGAAACAAAAAAAAATAATAACGATACATTCAATTTAATAAGATTAAATACTGAAGAGACCCCTCGTTAATTTTTAAATCCTGCACCATGTCCAAAATTAAAACTTCTTTCCTCATTTACGAAATGAAATAAGAACTAATTTTCATCCCACTGGCTAATAGATCACGGATTTTAAATAACTTCTAGTGCCTTTATTTTCTTCGACGAGCGAGCTTAAAATGATTATTTCTAGAATTTGTACGATTAGAGGGGCTCATTAAAACTGAAGAGGTACTTTTGAAAACAAAAGAATATCCTATACAACTCTTTATTTTTAATTTTCGTAATGAATTAAATGGTGCCGTTTCTTTACGATGGGGGACATTACGGGGTTGGAAAAGTACATATCACTAACTTAAGATGGGTTTTCTTATCATTAAGGACATTTGTTTTTCTTAATGGGCGAATAATGGTATTTATTAATCAAAGTCCATTAATTTTATTAGCTTCATTAAAGAAATAAAAATTCACCAAAACAATATTGCTTCATTAATTTAAAAATATTGAAGGCAATCATTAATTTTTGATGTATTTTTGAGATTATATTCAGTTCATTATAATTGAATTATGAAGAAATATCGTTGCTATTCATTAATTATAATGCACCAGGAATTTTATATTTGTTGAACCATAAATACATTGTATGACTTAAAAAGCTTTAATTCTTAAAGTATTTATTTAAATGGGAGAGATATCGGGAAATATGTTGTACATGTGTTTAATACAAAATGTAAACCGTATAAAATGAATTGAATGCTTTTTTCCAATGTTTCTCATACTGTGGGGCGAGATAAACCTACATGGGGGCGCGAGCTTATCAAAAAGTCCGAAATAAAAGATTATTTAAAAAATTATGAATTTACTAAAATGAAGCAAAAAACAAAATATATTCTGTCATAATAAAAAATAAAAAATACATATTTACTCTGATTTACTATATAATGTACTATACTCATAGATATATTAGTACGGTACAATATATTTGATACTAAGTATCAACACTAAGTTATGAACAAGTTTAATAAATACTAGTGATTTTTCCATGGGCTTATAGTATACAAAATTGTATACAAAATTTAATACTTATCTTGATAATTTATACGGTTTATAATTAAGGTGGTATTGTAGCCTTAGCGTAAAAGTATTGTACATTATTACTGCATTCAATAGTGTTATTGTATGAGGGGGCGCGACGAAAATTATGATTGAAAATTGGGTCATGAATATCAAAAGTTTGGGAAGCTCTGCCTTACTCACAAAATATAAATACGTTAGGAAAAACAATTCATGAGGGTCATTTGCTTATTTTTGGCTCTGATGTAACCTACTATCTTGCTCGACACTAACCTAGAACCGGCATATGTCCTATTGTGGGATTGTTTGCCGTTCGCGATTTTATACACCAATTGGATAAGCGTAATCCAGTGGGGAGCAATTTCATTGCATTGAAGGTCATAATGTGGAAGAAAGAGGATACTGGAGGACAGCATCCTTTTAAAATAATTGCATTTATTAGCTAACATTAAGCCTCAGAAAAGACATAAATAATACCCTAAAATATATAAACATAAACTAAATAAAATAGTGGTAGTTTTAATCAGTTTATTGTGATAATTTCATATAACTTATATTTACAAGACCATACAATTTTAGAATCAGTTTAATGGCATAAATGTACACCATATTACTCGTTTTCTAAATTTAAAAAAAAAAAATCAGCAGTGACATTGCTTCTAGAAATTTCCATCCTAGTTTGCAAGTTAATATCAGGCAATTTGAATCCCTATTTACTCTTGTTGATTTCCAAACAAGATGTACTTCACATGTTGACACAAATATAGAGACATAAATATATTTGACATAAATCGTTGACACAAATATATTTTTGATATTCTGGCTGTCTTTGCAGGTCGCATGTGGCCCGTGGGCTGATATTTTCTAACTCCTAGCTTAATCCATGGACGGTCACCGACGGCTGCTTCTCAGAGCTATATTCAAAAGATCCTGTGAATTCTTGGCAGGTAAATTTTAAATCCACATTAACATAACTTTTCTTTCAGCATTGATTTTATACCCCTTCTATTGTTGTGTAGCAAAAGATTGCAACAGTGGCTATATTATTATTAATCACCAAAAATCAGTCAATCAATTAATCAACATTGGATGAATGGTACTTGTGTGACAAGTTGATGCAATGGAAGAGACAAACTATATACAGGTTACCGGTTTTGAGGAAAGAAATTCGTTCATTCGTCAACCACTTTTTTTAACCGCATTGATTTGCCCATGCAGCAGATTTATTATTTAAAATTACTAGCTACCATTTACGTAAATAATTTGCATAACAAAAAACAGTATATCAATTGAAAATATCACTAAAAGTTAGAAAAGGAAGGACAAAGAATTAATAGCGTGGATAGATGCAAGCCAAACTTTTAAGAAAATTAACAATACGTTGTGAATTTGGAGATGTATTCGTTCACTTGCAGGAACATATGTC
Source organism: Trichonephila clavata (assembly GCA_019973975.1). Lineage (NCBI taxonomy): Eukaryota > Metazoa > Arthropoda > Arachnida > Araneae > Nephilidae > Trichonephila > Trichonephila clavata. Next base: position 209,473 of record BMAO01007526.1, on the reverse strand, counting down.
TCGTTGACAATAAACCAACGAGATATCGAAGTTATAAGGAAAATAGTTTAAATTAAAACTTAATTTCAAACCACAAAAATAGATTTGTTTTATGTAATCAAATGTTGGAGAAAATTTTGTTTGTTTTTAGAATTTGACTGCGATCAAAAGTTTTAATTTTACACATATTTGACAGAATTTTCGATTTAATTTTTAATCGATGTGTAAAGCACATATTATTTTAAAATTTAAACTGAGAAAATATTTTAATTTAGAATATAAAAACCCTTATTTTTGTATAATGGGAATCAAACGTGGAAAAGGTGTCATCCATTTACATTTTCAAATAGCAATTTATGGCAAAAATTTAGTACTCTATCTTATAATCAGTGTATTTTCTCTCAAAGAACTTTTATTTTGAGGAAGAAAGGATTTCCTTTTGAATAACTTATAATATTTGTTCTTATACAAAGGATTCAGTGCATTAATATGCATTTAAAATCATTGCAGTTATTTAAATATAAATTTTGTAAAGCATTCTTCAAACTTTTTCATTTATTTTATTTTTCGTTTATGACATTTTTCATCTTCATTATCATCTTATTATTATATTTTATTTATAGATATGATCACAGATTTTACGCTTCGTTCTCTTGAATTTTGAAAAATGTATTGATGTTCTGTAAATAAATGTGTAGACAATATTCACAATCCATTTACTTTAAGCTATAAAATAAGTTTAGAAAATTTAAAATATTCTAAGCATTAAATTATATCTTGGCTGAATGATTTTAACCTCTTACTGCATACTTATTTTGAAAAAACAACAACAGAAAACAGAATAATAATAGTATTTCTTTTTAAAAAGTATTCAAAATGTTATTTTCTCTGATACGTTTGGAAGCATAGTGGATCACATAACCCAACATCTTCCACTGGTAACACTTTTAGTACAATAAACGGTGTATTACCTTCTGGAAGCTTATTTTTTATAATTAAAGAGCAATACTTCGAAAATAGGACTTTCCGTAAAGGCCTTATCGCACTTTTACGTATTTGGAGCAATTTTCCTAAAGAGTAAACATCTGGAGCAATTTCTATCCAGTTACCATAGCAACGGCTTCGAACAACTTTTTCCTAGTGAGCTAAAAGAACTGCTCTAAATTTAGTTAGGTCGAAATTGCACCAAATGTCTTATTCGTGTACTTCCGTCTTAAGCAAAATTGTGGTAAGGATGGCAACCTCGGCTTCATGAAACGCCTCAGAAATTTCGTATAATATTTCAATGTCTTATAATAATTTAAACAGAACGGTGCTCCATTTCTGTAAGTGACCGTCAACACAACCGTGAGGGAAATTCGTGAAATAATAGTGGATGCTCGCTTTCCGAAACAGAAAAATCGGCGAGTAATTTTTCAATATAAGGGTAGGGCGTGATTGATATCAGAGTATTTAGCTCTGTTTATGGAAACCCTTCACCTTTTTACTGCTGCTTGAAAGATTTTCGAAAACGATTATTCTAGACAAGCGCGTTTGATAAAGTCTTTCGTCGAAAAATTGTGGAAGATTATGGACTACTCGTTTTCTTTTTATATTTGTATAGATGTGATAACTTTGTGTTTATACATTTTTCTACTAATTTGCTTCTGGAACTTAAATGCTTTGCACCTTATTTTTGTATACAATATATATATATATGCGTTCCAAATGCTGGCTAGCAAAAAAAATTATTTCTTTTAATAACAGCTCTCTAAATTTACTATAAACGTTATCTAAATTTACGAATTTACGACGGCGAATATCAATCAGTCTCCCGAGTGAAGACGGCGATCGCTTATAATCAAGTGTGAAATATACATGAGCATAAAATGAGACTACGCTCATGTAATCTTGATTGTTCACAGTTGGATCAATTTAGTGCGATCGAATTAACTCGCTCACGCACGTTAGGGGATTAAAAGGTGAAAAAATTAGAGATCAGGAAATCTTTAGAAATAATTGCAAACACGAGAGTTGCTTATTTTTTGTATTTACTAAATTCAACTTATAATTTAATTTCATTCACTTACCTATTAATATAAATTCAATTTATTTATAGCATTTGGCTTCAGACCCTATTTACCTCGTATTCTTATTATTCACACGTAATGCAAAGATGGGGTGGCTGCAACTGTCGCGCAGAAAGCCCTAAAGCACATTTCTGGCGACCTTTCAACATTTCCTGAAGAAATAGAAGATGGCTGCTGTCAAGAAACATTTATCACTTGCCTTCAGGAAGAGAAACAATCTATCATAAGAAAAATTAATATTCCTTTCTTTTTCACATCCCAAGGGGATCCCGATATTCGTAAATCTTGTGTTAAAAAGTGCTCAGAGATGCCATAAAACTGGTGAATAATGTGAAAGCTTACATTTTGAAAGAAATTCTAACCAAAAAAGGCATCTCCATATTATTTTGAGTGTTTGTGGATTTGTGTCAGCTGAAAAATGGTAGTTGTGTGTGGCGTTTTTAAATATAAGCCACTGAAAATCTTTGTTTTCGTTTTTAGAATAAATGCACGATTTAAATAGGTATTTTTTTTTTTACAAAAAAGTGTTTTGTGAAATAAAATGTATGCTTCACAGTTGATAATATAGTTAACAAAAGAAAGAAAGGAAAGCAATTCAAAATAAAAATATACATCTTCTCAGCATTTTTCAGCCTTCTATTTTGCATGCGGGGATTTGACCCTTTTTTAAAATTCATATCCCGATATCTTCCATAGATTTTATTTTTGAAAGTTAAAACTTTATATGTTCCTCTAAAATATATACTCCTTTCATATGAAAGGCTTTCATGAAGTCATATATGTATGTATTATTAATTACCAAGAAAGAAATGACATTCTAATCATCCGGGACTCTATCAACCTTTATTATTAATATCGATAGAGATGCATGTAAACCTAGGTTGTTTTTTTTAAATAGACCTACTTTAAATGAGTTTTTAATAAATGGCTTTAGTGTACTGAAACACAGAAACAATAACGTCATGATCAAGTACGTCTGCTGGTCTTCTCCATTTGGTCGATTGCATCTAATGAGTTTCACGTGAAACATGTGGCCAAACATTACCGTAAAGTCTTTCTTTAAAATGGGCTGCATTTTGGCAGCGGTCCTTAAAAGGTCTGGTAAGTCCCCAAGTGTGAGATACATTTCATTCGTGGCACCATCTCGTGGTGGTTTTCGCTACCAAATTTTTGACTCTTGAATTTGTTTAATTCTAGTTCTCTTTGGATGATAAATATTGCCGTGATTTAATTTTGGCTACAGTACCGGAAACAAATTGATACTTTTTACATGCCAGGTAATCGTAAGGCATGTGTGCTTACTATTTTGCAACTAGAAAATTTATCGATTCCAGCCGGGATCGAAATCGCAACCTTGGGCTTACGAGGCAGATTCAGAAGGATCTCTTGGAAAAATTGAAGGCTGTGTCATCCAGAAATAGAACAAATTTTCCTATATGAAGCTCTACAAAAAACATGCAATTCTATTAGGAATATTAATTAAGTTTTTTTATTTATCTATTTATTACTATTATAATTTGAACTACATCACCATTACTATAATATAATATTTTCAAAGAAATAGGCCTAAACTGTTCTTTTGATTTTATCAAACTCGCACACACAAAATTGCAGCTCATTGTGGTTTTGAAGATATTTCCTTCAACAAAGGGAAATTTAGCAGTTATTATTCATTCTGTGGGAAAAAGCAAACAAAAAAAATTTGAAGTCCTCAATTTTTACATTTTTTTGTTAAATTACCTTGTACATCACTGTCTTCAATAATAAGCATTGGAATCTTAAGAAATGTTGTTGCAAGCGTCACTAGAAAAACCAGAACAAGATAATGGTTTTCCATTTGTTTTCCAAGAGAAGGGCGCAGCCACAAGATACTATGCGATTTGAGGGATTTCTCTTTTGTTATATTTAAATATACCAATCCCAAATTTTCCTCCCTATTGCGAGCGACTCGATGAAATAAATTTGGGAATATTTTGGATTTTTCTTTATTCATATCAAAGCATCCAAACGCTTCTGCCATCTATTGCATCAAAATGAAACTAAAAGTCAACCGTATTTTTAAGGCGAAAAAGAGACGTTTAAATTAAAATTATTCCTTAAAAAATAGTTTATTTAATGTTATTCATTTATTAAATTTAAAAAAAAATAGTTATTAAAAATAACTATTGGTTCTGAAATATTTTATGTCGTATTTCAATCCCTAAAAATACATATTTTTTGTTGTTTATACGGAATGAAAAAAGATGTTTTGTTTCAATTTGTAAATCCTTGTCTTATTTTAAGTTACATTGGTCACGAAATATTTAAGTTGACATTTAAGAAATTAAAAAGAATGACTTAAATCTGATAAGAATCATTATAAACGTCTATAAAGTCTTAGAAAATAAAAAAAATCTTCAAATTTAATAATTTATTCATTGTTTATTATCTTAAAGTACGATCAAATTCATTCAAAACATAATTCAAATATTATTTTCATGTAAATTTTTTTGTTTAACTTTTTTCCCCCGAAATGATAAATTAAAAAAAATTAGTTGCAAGTAGTCATTTTGTTTATTATTAAAAATAATAAACATTTTAATTTGTATGCATGGGTAACTAAGCGTATAATGTCTGAATAATTTGCTTAAATTGTGAAAGGACAATGGATATGAACAAAATTCACAAAAATCTTATAAAAAATATTCTCAAGTAAATTTCGAACTATGTTTCCCTGCCAAAATGGTTTTGTGGTTGGAAAAGCATTTTTGCGGATGAAGAAATATTGGTCATTTAATAAAAGTGACTTTGGCGACTAATTTGGCAGCCGCGTTTGAGGACACAAATGTTTTCTGAAAAAATTGAGAAATGGCTAGTATGATTATTTATCAAAAAAGTTTCAAAAGCCACTCCCATCGCAGAGAAGCAACCATAGCCAATTTCTACTTGACAGTACAATTCATTGACGTGTGTTTCTTTGACCCTATGGAATATAGTGATTACACTTCTGTATTGTTGTATAAACTACTAATTTTATCGAACTGTTTTGGAATTTGCATGTGTTAACTGTTTCTTAATTGTTGAATCTGTTGCAATTTCTGTAAAGTACCAACAGAAATTTACTCCAAAACATCCTGCTTGTTAATTAATTACTTTCATACATTTTAAAGACGAGTTAACACATAAAAATGCATACGGACTATGTATTGTTTTTAAACGCACTCATTTAAATGTGCTTAATGCAAAATAACTGGTGAGCAAATTAGTAAAAATATTAGAGTTTAACTTAAAAACAGATTTTTCATTGACTTTTAAATCCTTAGATTTAATAGTCAATGAAAATTATTGGAATATTTCCCTTAGAAAATGATAAAAAGTGTAATGCTTAAAATAATACTGTTTTAAAATGCTATATTGAAATGTAGCTGGCTGGGTATAGTAGTTCGTTAGGTGCTGGCTTTTTGCGGTTAAGTTTGCGGGTTCGGTACAATCTCGAGTCAGTGTATTTTCATAACGCAAATAATGTCGGTGTATTTTCATAATGTTTATAACCTTAACCTCTAAGGTCGTATATAAACGTCTCACTCAGTCAAAGCGTTAATTTTCCCGGACGTATATATACGTCTTTCCAAAGTACGATCTTTTCTATGCATTGCTATCCATAAAATTATTTCGAAGGCTTTGGAATGCAATAAAAAGACCTTGACAATAGGTTTGCGAAGGCTTTTGCATCTTAACTCCCTCCCCCCATGCATCGCATTCGCGTCTACGTAGAAAATGGTTGGCATTGGGAAGCGAATTGCGTAACTATTACTTGGCAGAGGGATTATAATTATAAACCGTACAAAGTATAAAGATTAGTGCGAATTTTTGTATATAATTTTTATATGGCAAGCCTATGGGGTCACTGGTAATTATTTAACTTGTTCTTAACTTAGTGTTGTTAAATTAATCATAAAATACATTGTGCTGCACTAATAGGTTTATAAGTGTAATATATATGTATTTTATTTTTTATTGTCAGAATGTATTTTATTTGTTTACTTTCATTAAATTAATAATTTTTTAAATAATCTTTTGTGTTTGACTTTTCAATATACTCGTGCCTCCTTCGTAGAGTTGTCACACCCCACAGTTTGAGAAACGCTGCTCTAGGAAGACACTGGATGTCAAAGTTACATTGTGGCAATCAGCATCTACATATATGCTGGCACCTTAAAAAGGGATTCTCGAAGCCGGGGACTGTAGTAGATCTGCAATGCTAATTACCAATCCAAAACCCCTTTTAAAAGAAAAAAATACCGAAATTAATTGTTGAAAATATATGTTCATTTAGAAACTGCTTAATTCGAAAATAACGAACGAAATAATTCATTACCTAAAGTTTCTAATGCCACTTTCTAATTTATTTAATCATTCTTCATTACTTTTTTTGTGTTCAAAGAAATACTATTTTCTTTGAAAAAAGGTTAAGTAATTTAACTAACTAAAGTCAAAGAATGAAAGAGTAAATGAAGTAATTTGAATCCAACTGGTACAGAAAAATTAAATCAAATTCGGTTCAGAAACACTACTTCAATCAAAAATGATTATGTGTACCAAAAATTGATCTATTTTCCACTAACAATGAAATTTCTTCTTCCTTTATTGATCGTGTGGAAATTAATTAGTCTGGGCAGCATCTGTCTTTCTCTCAATAAAGTATCGCATATTTAAATTATTGTGTAGATGCGTCAAGTCAACTTCCTTCTAGTTTGAAAAACAATCTACCGAAACTAATACAAATATCGAAGGTGAAAAGAAATAAGGCATTAAATTTAAAGTGAATATTATTTAATTAAAATCAGTAAAGTTTTAATACCAATTTTGAAACGACAATAGTTGCTGTTTAATCTTTAAATAACATTTGTGTTATCGATTTTGAATTCACAAGTTCAATTAAAAAATGGTCAATTATTTCACTTTTTGAGAACATTCGTCATGAAATCGTGAACTAAAATCCGTTATACTATTTTCAAAAATCAGAAGAGTACAGTTACAGTTATAGGTTTTGTGGGATATGGAGCAACGAAAAGGCTATTATTCCTTTTTAAGAGAATATGCACCTATTTATACTTCCATTTTAAGGTTGACATGTACCGCCATCTGGTACACAGTTGATTCTTCAAAAATGTTTGGATTTATTTTTAATAATACTAGTTATATTATAAAATATTATGGGGAATGGGAGCTTATTCATATATTAACGTATTTTCTTTTTAAAAAGATAGGCAAAAAAATTGTTTTTAACTATTTGATGAGTTTTTTTAAAAATTTTTTTTATATCAATAGATTTTGAATTGAATTTACCATTTTTTAGATAAATACCTACTGTGTCATCTTGTTCTTAATTATTTGATGTTTTTCTTCGTTTATGGACTTATTTAGTATTATTTTTTTTAAATATTTACTCCTGCAAATAATAAAAGAAGCTTTATATTTTCGTTTTTTCCATGTATAGTGCCCCATTTCTATAGAGAAAAGGTATTTTCCTTTTTTCGTTAATACATGTCTTGGAGTTAAGAATACAGCCAAAATAACTTGTGTGTTTTTCGTAATTTTCAGTATATTTTTTAGTATTCAATATTTCAGTATCTTTTTAGAAAGTTTTTATTTCTTTTTCATATAAATCACCTGCATTTTTTAATAAAAATAACATGCTTGCATTCAATTTGCAAAATTATTACGCTGGCATTTCTGGAACTTTGTAATTCATTATATTTACTTTGCACGGTAAATTGTAATAATAATTTTGTTCAGAACACCTTTAAATTATTTTTTTCGATAATCTTTTCAAATTGATTTTAATGAAACAAAAAATGTGATCTTAATTGTTTTTATTATGTTACTGCCTTTAAAATGAATCGAGATTAAATTTTTTTTCTGAGGATTTACAAGTATGTAATAACCAGAAAAAGATAATTATAACTATAATCATTTACTTAACACTTTTCTGTTGCATCGTAATGAAAAAAAAAATTCTATCAATCAAACAACTCATAATAGTTTTTGGAGCTACAGGTAAAGTTTCATGAAGTAGGAAGTAATAATTAATTTTAAATTTAAAGCTATATGTTCTCAATGCCTAAATAATCACATTTTTATAAAATTCTTTTATTACGTTTGTTTAATTTAAAGAGAAAAAAAAATTATACAAACAGATAAGCAGATTATAAGCTGATGCAAGGAAAATGTAGCATAGCCAACCGATTTTCACTTGAAATGGTTTAGTTTTTTGAAAAATTCTGAAGGCAATTCTTATGCTACTTGAGAAATCTTTTTTTTCTTTGATTATATATACATTGTCAAAAAAATATTTTACAATAAATGACTAATAAAGTGCCATGTGTTTTTTTTTCTGCTATAAAAAGCTTTTGAGAGTATGACACATTGGATTTTAAAAAAAAAAAACATTCATTTAGTTGTTTTTCAGAAAAATTAAAAAAAAACATATTTTGATTGTGATGTTATTCACTTTCATTTATATTTCTTAAAATAATATTTATTCACAAAAAAAAAAAAAAAAAATCATATACTACGAGAATGATTTCAAGTCTCAAATATTTATTTCGTGCTGCCATCTAGGGAAAACAAACAGACATACAATTATACTCTAATATTTGAAAGACACTGCTTAATTTTGCCTGTATGCATGTTTATAGAATAAATTCTAATATGGAGCTCCTCCATGTGATTATGGTTTCGTTTTATAAAATTCTATATTCGTTTTTCGTTTCGATTATGGTTCGAAATTAATTTGTGATACTATTTAAGAATTTTTAGCTGGAAAGGGGCCTGTGCTTATATTATTATTTTTATTCTATTAGAATGAAATACATAAAAACTTTTCACAAAATTTAATTTCTCAGATCAAGAATTTTCATAATATGTTGCGTTGCTGATGCGTTACTATTATTATTCGTAGTAGATTTAGATACAACTCATACAAAATTTGATATCTTTCTATCAATACATAGATGTTTGATAGTAAACTATATGTAAGAAGTTCAAGAAATAATTGTGTAAAATATAATCAAACCATTAAGAATTTTACCACAGGCTTTGAGGGCTTCCTCATTTATCTTGATAATTGGTTGTTCTTAATTCGACATTCCGTTTTTCAGTATCATTCAGTCAAACCAGGTTACTATTTAAATATTTATCAAAAGACAATAGGCTTGGTTAAAAAAGTATTTGCTGAATTTTGTAGTATTATAACATTAAAAAGTAAGCATAATCGTTGATGTTTATCATATAAAATCTGTGCAAAAGAAAGTTTCGATTGTTTGATATAAGAAATTTATCATTTTATATCTAATTAAAATATTTGTTTTTTATTTTCGAAATATCATTTTTTTTAAATATATATAGGTATATATACTATTAAAACAAGTATGTGTAGATCCATCTTTGTCAAAAAAAAAAATACGTTTCTTCTTTTTCTAGGCAATAATCACTTAATGCAGGAGTCGTCAAACCACATATTGCAAGTAACATGCTGCTCTTCAGAAATATGTTTCTATCCACGCTTTTGGATATAACTCCCTCTTTGTTTCCTTAGTTGTCAAATTTCACTGACAACTTCGATCTTTTTTTTCAAACTCTGCTGGACCCTGATTTAGGGTTGGAAACAGATTTTACATGCTAGTGTAAAAAATATTAAGTTTATGAAGATTGAAAGTAAAATCACAGTAATAAAGAATTCCAATTCTTATAGCTTATTATAAGCTTTATACTCAACATCAGCTTATACTGGATACGATGATATTAAAGCTTTGAATATAGATCATAAATTAAACGTTTGAACTTATAAAATAATCCTTTTTTTCATCACACGCTATATATTTTAAACATAAAAATGAACGCAAGCATGATATATAGGAAATGGAATATAATGCACTTGATTAAATATTTTATATCCAATTTCTTAAAGTTTACTCCTTAAATATTTATTTAAATAATTTTAAACACTCTCTTTTATAAATTTATGGCTAACATTTATTTATTTTTAAGATTTAATTTCTGAATAATTGAAATAAAAAAAGGTATCTTACATAATTTTAATTGCAAATTGAATTTGAAAACAATCATAAGCATTTGATGATTAGTTTTCATTGTTCGTCACGGAATGTATTTTTTTTTTTTTTGTATATTGATTTATTTCTTTACTTTGTGGCTGAAGCATTTCGTCTTTTTTTTCTGTCAACATAACAACAAAATTAGTAAACATTAAATTACAATGAATTTTCAATTCAGGACATAATTGTTAATATCTTCATCAGAAACGTAGGTTTATTTAACAGTTTTGAAGATATGTTTAATGAACTTTAAAAAGAGGCATGCAAGATATGTTTTTATTCAAGCAGAAAGTAAGATTTTTATTTAAGTTTATCAATCCAAAATTTATTCTACGATAGCAAAAATAGTTTTTATTCATAAGTCGAAAGTGATCCCAAAAGCAAATTTTTATTGTTTATAAATCATGAATAAAAATGATAATCTTTAGAAAATTTCTTCTGTGTGTGTATGCAGACAATATCTTCACTATATAAGTTTATTATCATGTTTTAGGAGCACTATTATTATTAAGAATACAATTATATCCATGTTACTTTTCCTTTCTATCTGGGGCTTTGAGTTTTCTTAAAAATACCAAGAAAGATGGTCAATTAAATGATTCGGGCTCATTTCTTGCACGTTGCTACCGATAACGCATACGTATTTTACATGGGGCCATTTTTCATATATTATTGTCCTAAGCAACTGAAATATGTATAATTAGTTGAAAGGTCAGAATTTTCATAGGTATTGAAATAACCAACGAAATATTTGTTAGAAAATCTGTGTTAAACAAATGGAGACAATTTTATTTTTCTACCTCTATACTGTATTGAGGAATTTTTCTTAGAAAAAGCTTCAATGTATTTAATTTTATGGTAATTATGGGTATTTTGAAAATTTTGCTGACTTCGAAAATAACTTGCGATTTCCATCCGTTAAAGTAATTTTAAACATTTCCAGTATGTATTAATTTGCATATTTGGGTGATCATTATGTTACTTGTTAGAATATATGCAGATTTGTTTTTAATTTTCAGGATTTTTTCCAAAAAATAGAGGAACCAACTACAAAGCAACTTTTGTAAGGTCACTCAAATTATATGTATGAATTTACTTATAATCAGGCAGATAACTGAATCAAACATTTTTTTAACTTCGTACTTTGATAGAAATAAGTACAGATGTATTAAAACTAGACAAAATCTAGTGTTGTCGGAACTAGAGCAGTTTTCAAGTCTCTCTCACTCTCTGTTTATTTTAAATTTGGGTAATTATTTTCATATTTCATTGCTATTGCTTACAAAGTGAATTATACAATTATGCTAACAATCAATGTTTGAATATTATTGTAAAAGAGCAAAAATTAGATTAAGGCTATTGGTATCAGCTGCTTCAACATTTACTGCTATAAAATTTAATTTCAAAAGTATTAATTTATAAAAAAAAATAAAATTTTAAAATGTAATATGTGTTTTATCCTCAATAATTAGTATGTTTCCTTTAAATTTTCTCAAGAATTTTTCATACAGTTAGCTACAGTAATATTATTAGCTAAATACAGTAACAGTATTTATCAGTTCTGACTTTATTTAAAATTTCATCTACAATTAAGTAAATACACTCAAAAAACAAAGTACCATTTTGCTCTTTTTTATGAATATTATAAATTCACGTTATTAATATATATTTGTATGTATATATATATGTGTGTGAATATGCATATAAATACATATTCCGGATCTTTCTGTTCAAGTTCTTGATCCAGAAAATGTTTACTAATTACTTTTTACAGCTTACGAACTCAAAGACGATATTTATTAAAGAACGAGAATAATTAAATAGGAAAAAATGACAAGCAAAGATGGAAAGCATAACAAAATTTGCTAATCAACACAAATCCCTCCCTCTCTCTTTTAAAGCAGCCTTCCCTGAGCAAACTTTTTGAAAGATTTGCAAACATATTAATAAAGTAATATATATGTACTATTTAAAAAAATATTGCATATAATTTGATTATTCTGAAAGCGCATAACTTCTATTTAATTAAAGTGCACCTATTTCGGCTGTTTCGAATGTGAGCATAATTATACTCCGTACACATTCCCTTCCGAAACCTTCATCAAAGTCTCTCAAAATTTACTCACACTTATTAAATACAAATACCCAAATAATTAACCTACGCTCGCCTCAGCAAAGACTAAGTGCCTCGATATGATATTCTTAAATGACAAATGTCTTCAATAAAGCCGGTCTCAGTTCCGTATCCGCTTTCAAACCCGTATCCCTTGAATTAAAATTAAATTACTCTGCCAGCATTAAATGACGAAACATGGCGTAAAATAATTACTAGGTCGTGATGAATTCACCTGTCCGGCAAGTGTAGGGTCCGGCAGCGGCCCATCCTTCAGATCGTCTTGGCGAAATTTACTGCCAGCCCCGTTTCCGGACGATTAGCCTAAAGCCGACATTGCAGAAATCATATTTCAAAGGTTTCCCATTCCCTGCAGTTTAATAAGTCAACCAGAAATAGTTAGAGAGATCGGGATTTAGATAGATTTTCAGAAAAGAGATTTACACACAACGAGGGGCGATCCGGATCACGGATCTCGAATTCATTTGGTCGATAGGTTATTTTCAGCCCTGATACCTTATTAGCCACTGCTGAGTGTAGGAAGAGAATGCAAAAATTAAAAAAAGTTCGTTCTTAAAATTAGGAAAATATGATTACCTTTTTTTGTATATTTAGTAAATTATGCACTGGATATTCTGATTAGTAGTATCACAAGTAAGATAATTATTTAAATTATTTCTGAAAAATAACAAATAGAAATTGAATAAAGTTACTAATATTTATATTTGGTAATAAATTTTACAAGCCACTATTTAGCTCTTGTTTTAGATAGAAATAAATTTCATCTAACCATTTTTCAATTGATTCTTCTCCTGATAAATTATTTAATTTTCAAAAATATGTTATATCAGTAATACATTTCTAAAGCAATTCTCTTGGCATTGAAATACAGCTGGACATCTATTTAATGAAGTCACTAACCCCCCCCCCCCGAAAAAAAAAGCTCGTTATGTAGGTAATTCATTAAAAGAGATTCATCTTTAAACATATTATACTAACCCCTAAAACAACGAATTTAAAATTCTTAAACACTATATATAAATAGAAAAAGTAATTACTCACACTTTTTCTGTTAATTAATTTCTATTTATTTTATTTATCTTTCGCATCAGAAAGAAATCTGTAACGAAAACAAGAAAAAAAAAACCTTGTCCAGAAATATACTGTATTTTTAAATTTAAATAATAATTTTATATTAAAGTTAATGAATTTTTCATGGCATTATCTAATTTTAAGCCTAGAAAAAATTTTAATCATTAATTATTTTATAAGCAGTAACTTTATGCATACACTGCCCCATGAGTGTTTAAATTTAATTACGCATAAACTCTTAAATCATTTGATTTTTTATGCGAAAAATTATGGCAATTTTATTGCACTAGTGGAGTTATGCACTTGCTAAAACCAGGTCAAGGTCATTGATTCCCATCAAATATGCTAGAAGAATGAATAATTTGAAGAAATGTTCTGGCATACTTGTAAAACAAAGAGGAAAAAATCGAATCACAAGAGAAAAAATGTTCGTTGAACTGAAAATGCACTTCGCTTTTTGGAGGTTATTTTGGAAAGAAAACAGTAAATTGTTATTTTTTCCAGAAAAAAAAAATTGCAAAATAGAGGGTCCTTATATGAAGGTTCAACAGTAAAAGATATCCAATATAACAGTCCATTATAACAATTTCATTTCAGTTTAACAAGTACATTCATTCGTACTCACACATATTTGCTTTGTATTTTAGTGTGCAGTAGCCATTTTATACAACAATTGATGTTGCTTAACAACATAAGGAGCTTGACTGTCAATAGATAATGAATGAGTGAGTGAATATTAACGTAGCACTGTCTTAACAACACGAGGACTTTTGGCGACGGTCCGCGTAATTTTGAACCATGGTCAGGTGACGCGGACAAAAACTGAGCTGGCAACCCTCTATCCTAAAAACCACACCACACCAATGGGAGGACGCTTGAGTTCTCGATAGATTTAACGTGCATCGTTCCCCTACATGGCGGGTTTTTAGTGGTACTGGGATCGAACTCATGACACGTTAGCCATGATCCGATGCCTAGACCACTTGGCTACCGTGGCCACTATATATAATGAAACTATGCATTAGAGAAGAAATTATTTTTTCCCTTTATTCTTCAGTCCCTTTCCCACCACCGAGCATATATTGTGTAATCTTGCGCGAGGTTAACAAGCAACAAGGTTCTTGGAGTTGGTTTATCTTTGATCACAAAAAAAATGAAGTACGAAGTATTTTTCTCCTTTTATAATGCGTGAGGAATCCCCTCGAGTTATTGTAGAAATGACAACTCTCGGGCATAATTCGAGTATGTACAATCAGGACTAAACTTAAGGAAAAAAAGTAGTGTTATTAAAGTGTATAAAAATCATTCAGCTATGGGTATATCCAGATGTGCTGATCATAACTGTCAAAATATTTAAATCGTCCCCTCCTTTTTAGAAATACACTAACTTCACTTGATTCAGTGGTTAAAGTAATGATACATTTTTTTTACTGAAATTTTTGCCGTACTTAGCCCTTATTTAAGTGAGAATAATAATTTATCATGGCATTTAGAAACTTATTTGTAATATATTTTGATTTTTTCCATTTTCTTTTCCATCAACAGTACAACTTTCTGCAGGCCAAAGAGGTATCTGTAAACCTTCTCTATCCGACTCTATTAAGGGCGATAGATTGTCGAACATTGAGTCCCAAATCCCTATAATTTATTTGAACAGAATCAATCCACCTGATGGGGGCATTTGTGGCGTAACTTCAATTTTTGAAAAAGCAACTAATTTAGTTGGTTTTGAATCAGTGTATCTAAAAAGGTGCCCTCTAGCCATCAAATGTGGTAAGCCTCTATAAATTTGACACTCTATCCGGTTTTTTAAATATGCTGTGGATTTCATAATTCCTTGTATTCTATAGACATCATTTTGCGTAACAGCTCACAAGATCTCTTTCTTTGTATTTTTCTTTTAAATATATATATATATATATATATATATAAACAACTTATATTTATAAGATTTATTTAATGGCCAGCATTTGCTGTCATACTAAGCTATTGGTCGAATTAAGGTGTATTATAAGATGACTTTCCTTCTGAAATTAATAAATTTGGACTTTAACTGGCTTCTCAAACCATGAAAATATTTCTTTTCAATACGCAACATGTTATTTATTCCAAGCTTTATACCATTATTATTACTAATGACAGTTTCAAGGAACTTAACTGCTGTACACACTCAAAAGCAAAATTATTAATTTTTAAAAGGGATAAAAAAGCCAAATTTAAGCAAAAATTTATTTTTTGATGGCAATTACAAAGAGAGTGCGAGGTCTTAGGGTCATGAATTCCATTCAAATTTTGTAGAATGGTAGATTTAGTTTTCCTCTTCATGATGATGCATGGTTATAGGGGCCACTACGCTATAACTGTTTAGATATTTTCAATTGAAGATGCAATTCACTCGTTTACATAAATTGAGTGCAAAAATTTTGTACTAATTCGATGCGCGAGATGCTTTTAGAAATTATGCTTCATTTGCCTTTATGACAAATTTCACTATTGTGCCGACAATGAGGGTTAAGAAACTAATAATATTTTTTTACTAATTCTCTTAATCTGATAAATGTTTTATTTACTGTTTCCTTTCACACTTTATTGTTTACAGGTACAACTAACTAGCGGTTAAAGAGCTTTTCTCCTTTTCTTCTGGTGGAATGCTTTTATTGTTTTGTAATAAATATTATGTAATAATACGAATGTTAATGACAAATAAAACTCTTGAAAGGTTTTTGGTCATTAAAGGCATTTAATTTTAATTTTTTTAAACTCCATTATATATCTTTATATATAAAACTAGGCATAAAATGTTTAAAAAAAAGTTATTCATCCTCCACGGACTTTAACCTGGCTTCTAACGACGAGGAAAATCAATCCGTTGCTGCTACGCTAAACCCATTACATAAAATTGTTTGCTATAGAATTGAATTTAACAATTGAATTGCATCTTCAATTGCAAATATCTATAAAAACTATTGAGTAGTGGTCCCTATAGCTATATATCTTCATCAACCGGGGAACTAAATCTAACATCCCACAACATTTTAACTAATTCTGTGACCCCAATACATAGCACTCTCCTTGTTAGGTAATCTTTACACACTCTCTTTATATCTAACTCTTTTCAAAGTCATACTAATGACTTTATCAATTGTTTATGGAATCCAACTTTACAGCTTCAAATAAACTATCTATATTTATATTATCATATGCAGTTTGGAAGTCGATAAAAGTAGGGTAATGTATCTACGCTGTACTCTTGAATTTTCTGATTGAGTGTATCTGGTCTATAGTAGACTTTTCATACAGAAGACCACACTGGTAATTACCTACAATTTTAGCAGCATGTTTTGTATTCGTCACATAACCTTGTGAAATTTAGTTTCTCTATAATTGCTACTCTTTAAATGATTACTTTTTTTGGAGATTGTTTAAATTAACTCCTCTTCCCATTCAGTGGACATATGATCTGATGTTCAGATCTATGCAGCTGTTTAGTTAATGCTTGTCTTACGACCTGCATCAGCTGCATTGAGACTATTTCTTCATATCCGGTAACGATGCGCATTTCTAATTTATTATGAACACTATACTACATGCAAAGCGTAGTACACTATACTACATGCAAAAAAATAAACGTAGAAAGTTGTACGTGACACTTCTTATACCATTAAAATGAATTGTTTACAAAATCGAATTTTCGAACTGTGAAGTTTCAGCGGAAATTAAGAATTTGTTTTTTGTATGATGTTCTATTAAATTCTGTCAAGTAACAATTGGCATCATTTGAGTGCATACGATCAAGGACAAACAGTCGAATGATTCGAATCTGGTTGAAGTTTTACTAAGTTGCCGCCACAATGAATGTATCCCAAATCTTTTTTGCAGATGAATGGAAGTAGAGGTACTTTTAGAAGAATGTTGGAGGTAGTAGGAGAAATACTATTCTAAGATATGCATTTGAATCCAAATATTTAACCCGGCATTTCACTTGCGAAAAAAACGACCACGCGCAGGGAATCTCATACCCAAAGGTGTTTACAAAGTGTTTTTACCGTAAAATGTGCTTATAAAGGTGAAAAAGGAAGAAAAGTAGGAAATACAGTATGATTATTACACTTTTAATATGTATAAGTTTACTATTTTCTGTTCTTTTAACAGGGCATTCAGTGCCTTCTTTATATATATACACGGCTTTAGTCTTCATCGCGAGTGAGTGCAATGTTTTCACTGGAACTTATTATTTTTTCTTAATTTCGTATAAGCATTGCTTGTTGTTTATACGTTCTTTGCAGCCTTATGTAAATCGAAATACATAACACTTCAAAAATCAGCGTCTAGTTCGGTGTTTTCAGACTACTTTACAAAATAATTTGAGCATTTATTGTCGAAACATTAACCAACATAAAAAAATATTGTCATAAGCTAACGATTAGATTTTCTAGCCATTAAATATGTTGCGGTCATTTGATCAAGGACGATAATTTTTCCATCATCTTAATTATCTTGATATATATTTCAGTAAAAGAATAATACTTGCTATTAAACTTTTCATCATTCGATTCTTTCTCATCATCCCCTCAAAGAGTCTTTCTTCATCCGAAAATACGGTTTTGCTACATCTAATAAAAATTGTATCTCTTAAATAACTTCAATATCACATTTTTTCGTCATAACTACAATAATACGTCATTACATAAGAAAGATTTTTAAGTGAGCTCATTCATTTAAAACTTTAACGATGATTCACGTGCAGGGTACGACATACCCGAAAAGACGGTATCCAAAAATATACCTTTAGAATTCGTCTATAAGCTAAGGCCCCTCAAAGATTATAGCCTTAAACTCAGTTACATTAAATACTATTCATTTTCTGTGAAAGGTTTAGATGGAATCTTGAAAAAAGTGAGGCAGTGGGTATGACATACCCTGCGCGTGAAGTGCCGGGTTAAAAGTAAATTTCTCACCTGCATCAAATTATATCAAAGCTTGCGGTTACTGCTGGCACTCATGTTTTTGCGAGAATGATTTTTCAAACTTTGGATTAAGCTACTTTATTACAAGGAAACATGTGAAATATTATTGTTTATAATTACACCATTATCAATGAAGATTATGTATGATTATTTGAGAAACATACACTGCTGAGTTTTCAACCAGAATAATACTATCCAATGGATCCCCTGATAAGTGATTATAGATACTGAATACTGTGGAGAGAAAAAGGAACATATTAAAGATCAGAAATTTTTCATGGCAATTATTGTTATGGCCTAGGTCAGCGTATCTCAAACTGTGGGGTGCACCCTCCCTCCAAGAGAGCATGGATTTCCTTCGTGGCGGATGCGCGCGAACATATCGAAAACTCAGAATTAAAAGATTGTTAAAAAACGGTTATTTTCCTGAAAGGAAGCAAAACAAAAAGTAATCTGTAAAAAGTAATATAATACTTATCCTATTACTTATAAAATTTACTTAAAATATTTATTACTTAACAATAACTTATACAAAATTTAATACTTATATTGATAATTTATATGAATTATAATAGGTTCACGAAATGAGATCTGTATCTAAGTAATGTTGAAATTAGGTATTTTTAAGGAACATTTATAAACATTTTATTGAATAAAAATATACATATAATACATACTTTAATCAGAGATTTTATGGATAGAATGTCTAATTATTTTTTTTTGTTGCACAAACCTGTTTTTTTCTCCAAAAGCAATGAAATTTCATGATGTTTAATGCTGTAAGTTAAGTCAGAATATTTTTTTGAAGAAATCCCTCGATTAAAGTTTGTACTAGAGTGTAATTATTAATCCCGCAAAGTTATAAGCTGTTAAATGCAAGTTTAGGAACAAATGTTCCTTATATGGTAAAAAATGTTAGTTTTGAGAATAAAGGATTTTTTAGTAATGGGTTTTAGTAGACTTTGACAGGTGGTAAATATTTTCAAAAAATTATTAAAAAATGCTTCTACTGCACGCAGAATGATAATTTTTGCACCATTAGAAGCGCTGAAATTCATATTTTATTAAAATGAGAAAAGTGAAAAATGGGTTTGGGGGCCGACATTCTTGAACCTACCTTCTTAAGGTCATATTGTAGTTTTAGAGTTAAAGTAGTACATTATTATTGCATTCAATACATTGCCATTGTATGGGAAAAGCGACAAAAATTATGACTGAAAGCTGGGTGGACAATATTGAAAGTTTGAGAAATACTGACCTAGGTATCACTGCGTGTAGAAGAATTATGTATAATGACAAAATACCGCCATGTGCCTAACACAGTTACCGCCAGTCATATTGACTAGGGACTTTCTTGAATTGTGTTGCTGTTGCTGTTGCTAATGCCACCTGTCTGACGTATTTAGATCTAGGCCCAGCAAATTCATTATGGTATTGGGCTACATTGTACACCTATAGTCAGCTGTAACTTTGAGCACCATGCAGTTGACAGTACGATTTGGCTCGAATCCACCCCAATGTTGATGGGAGAACACCCCGGGAGTTGAATTGTTACACGTGTGGAAGGTTCAGAATTTATTTTTACGGATTACAGTACTTTAATATAAATGCTAATGAAAGTATGCGGGACAATAGACGGAGAAAATGCTGGATACACAGGACTATGAACAAATCCACTGTACGGAAATATCATTAAAATTGTTAACGCAAACTTCGGTAGACATGTTTCACAAAGTACCACCTACTCCAAACTGCGCATGAGCTCAAAATAACCTTGTAACAGGTGTAAAATAATATTTGCTAATTTATTATAGAACATATTATACAAACACCAAATGCACGCATCAGGGTATGGTGGTTATATTTATATATAGTTTTTGACTTTTCTGTCATCATTTCGGTAAGAAAATACACTTTTTGTGACACTGCAAAATACCAGAAGAAAGCCCCTTTTCATGTGCCGAAAGGTTAGATTTGGCATAACGCTTCTGCATAATACAGTGATACTAATTTTTATCTCTTAAATATGTGACTATTTTTAAAAGTTTAAAAATTGTATTGGTTTCCTTTACAATTATTAAACAGAGGGTACACTAATAAGGAATGGCACATAAACACTTCTATTAAATCTTGATTCCCTTATGCAAAGATATTCATCTTAGAATCAAATGTAGGCTTGTAAATGATGGTAAATGATATCAAAACAGGACGCAATTCAATCTCGATAAATCAGGGCATCCAGTTGTGGTCATCAGATGCTTACAACTAGATAATTTCCGATTTTTTTTTAAAAATGATTTAAATTTTTATTAAATTTTTATTTAATACAACGCGAAGGATATTGATGAGCTACATAATTTGTAATCTCGATCAAGTGACAAAAGATCAAGTGACCGAAACACGTCCCTCTCCAGGATTTATGTCCTTCGTCGGCGTCCTAACTTGAACGCACGACTCAAAATCACAGTCCACGCTTTGGTGACCTTGACTTTTTGAATACCACGCCCATATCCACTTTGAAATGAGCTGGTACACCACTGTGCTGAGACAATATTTAATTACGTATGCCAGTACGAATATTTTTTATCCATTCTGGTAAAACCTCTTTCTGGAAATGCAATAATTTGAAGAGTAAAATCAGTTCGGTAGACGTTTAGCAAACTCTGCACATGAACTATTTGTTCAAAATAGAAGAAAAACATGTTCTGTTTTTACGCAGTATTAATGAAAAATAAGAAAAACTTATTCAATCAATGTATTGTGCATTACTATAGGCGCGGCACTTTTTTACATACGCAGGTTACCTTTGGAACTTATCTGACCTACCAGACAGTCCAGATACAAAAAAATAAAAAATAGAGTCTAGGTCACTTTTTTCGCACATTAATATTTCATCGAAATGTATTCCATTTGGTCGCTGTTCACGCTTTTGTCCAAAATAAAAAATAGAAAGTAGGAAATCTCACGGAAAAAAAAATTTATATATATATATAGGAAAGATGAAAAAAAGAAAGAATAAAAAAATAAAAAAACCTCGTGATAGAAAAAAGTGATAATCCAAAAGCCATCTTTCGAAAACCAGTGTCTGCTACGAAGAACCAAGCTGTGAAAAAAAAGTTCTGTATTTTTTTCCTCCACTCTCACCTCCCTCATTCTTCTTTTAGGGATGATGAAAATCGAGTGATTTATCATTTCAGAAAACCGAAGCAAGAAAGAACATTGGAATTCCTATCCCGAGATGAAGCGATATTTTGGGGTTCAATATCGTAAAACATGTCCCTTATCGTTTCCTTTTTGAAAAATGGCCTTTTGTTGCTCTTAACCTTATGGTGTTTATGGATTTGTATCCCTATCATCCTAATCGCGCACATAAATTGAATCGAAGATTTCGGAGGAATGACTTTTTTTTCTCTCATTTTTTTTAGTGGGGGTTAGAGCTGCTAAAGATTTTCTTTTATGTTACCATCATCAAACCTCCGACCTTCGCATTTTTACCATTTTTATAGCGAAATCCCATTACACTTACATAGAAGTCATCGAATATGTCTGGATCTATGTGATTAAGATATGATTTATGGTAGACTGATTTATTGGTATTGAATTTTCTGTTCACGTCTCACTTGAGTGCAATGTCATTGAAACCGACACCTTATAAATGGCTTGGCAAATGCATTTGGACAATATATAATATGGCAAATGTTCAGTTTCCCGTAAAAAATTAATGTATATGTTATTTTTAATACGAACGTTTTACAATAATTCTATAGTTGCTTAGAGATAAATTTATTTTCATATTTCATATCTTAAAATCTGTTGCGTAAAACGCATACTGAAAATAAGGCATTCGCAAATTCTAAGTCTGCGAAATCCTTATTGAAGTTAATATATATATATATATATATTCTAGGATTCATATGGTTTCGAATTTTTGCTTAAATATAATTGTGTGATTTATTTATATATATTTAAATATATGCATATATATATTATTTAACCTCAAAAAATGGAAACAAGGGTAATACACTAATTAAATCAATAATACAGTACTCGTATTACAAATGAGCAAAAATTAATTTGAAACTTACATTAATAATAAATTACGCGGACCGTTGCCAAAAGCCCTCGTGTTGCTAATCAGTGCGACGTTAATATTCTCTCAATTCTCAATTCTCAATTACATTAATAATATGTATGTAATTCTACAGAAATAAAGTTGGGATGATGTTTATTTTTTACAGAAATTATTCATTGAGAATATAACAAACTATACATCATCATAATAATGGGTGATTGTAAGGGCTACCGTAAATTAAATAACAGTGTAACTAAAAATGAGGAGTAAAAATATTGAGAATAATCATATAAAGTATTGTACACTTATAAGTGGCATTAATAATTAACTGTATATCGAAAAAAACGCCAATAATATGGGCAGAAACCTATGTTTTGTTCAATTCAAAATATACCATAGCAATATTTTAGTCAAGTTTAACATGTGTTTCTTCAATTAAAAAAAAAAATAAGTGGATAAAGCTGGTAATCGAAATTGACAGACTTGCGTTTGATTGATTATCTCCTGAAGTACTGCTCTTATATAAATAAGACTACACATACACTCAAAATAGTTTCATATCTAATACAAAAAAAACCCATTAATTAGAGTATGATCACATGTATGATTCAACAGCTTGGAAAAGCATACAAGAGAAATTACCAGAGGCAATTAAAAATTGATTAATAGAATACGATTCCACCTTACATTTGGACAATATTTAAAATTCAAATTATTGCAAAAAATAAAATATTTTATTATTCCTTCTTGAAGTCCTTTCCATACTTCTGGGAACTCTGTATTCAGGTAGTTTTCAGTTAAATAGAATAAGGAGGAAGATAGCAAGTCACTAAAGACTTATCGAAAGCATTCCACATAAACAATCTAAAAAAGGACGTTTAGAGGTCTTACTGAACAAGTTATTCTTCAAATTTTTTTGCCATGATATTTCGTCGATTGATTGGGCTACATTAAAATCTATATCCAAATTCACACGCACACGCACGCACGCACGCACACACACACACACACACACACACACAAAGATTTATTAAGCATAAAGCACCAAGTTCTTAAAATATATCTCGAAACAATCGTATATCGTTTGCAAAATACAGGTAAGTTTGCAAACCCCCCAGCATGATTTATGTCCAAGTAATTAAAGTTCCACTATCATTTTTTTTGAATATGCGTTTTTAATTGCTAGCTCCATTTTGATAAATACACACCGATGGTCGTAATGGAGCTAAATATGGCCTAATCAGTGATTTGAAAAGTCTACTATTGATTTTTTTTATCAAATATCGATATGCTCTACACACACAAACAAAATTTATAGAAAATAAAATAGAATTTTGGAAGTATTTTTACACCAAAAATGCAAAGAAAAATATGAAAATACATACCGTAACAGTATAGTTTTATTTGATAATATAAGATGTTCAGTGAAAATAAATTAAATTGGACTATGTAACATTCTCTTGAATTTAATGCAGGTTTATAATAGTGAGAAAAAATTATCTTTTGCAAAAATGGGTACTAGAAGATATTTATTGATGAGTAACATCTTTCCTCTCGATTGCTGGAGATTTGTGGGAGTGATTTCGTGAAAAGGGACGGAAATGCGTAACAGGAAGTTGGGGAAGCGCGCGCTATTCAGTGAAGTTCTGTTTTTCTCCTTCATTCGGGAGGGGCTCCGCCCCATCCCCCACCCTTTGCGGTCTAGGCCGTGGGATCTTTTTTTGTTTTTGTTTTCTCACTTTAGGATCAGAGAAGAAGCTAAATCCTTTAGGTAGAGGCGTGGTTAGACAATGGCGAACGTGTTTTGATACCTGACTTCGATTGCTGCGTACAATTTAAACAATCGGGCCACAGAGCAGCTAGCTGGTGTTGCGATCTATCGTGAACAGAACAACTCACATGTTGTGGCTCGACATATGGATATTACTTATCGTCAAACAAGTGGACTGGGTATTGTTAGTCAAGATATTGGGGTCATCTGTGCGGCAAAATGCTTATTTCAAAATGGACAAACAGTGATTTCGGTGGTCGTATACATTTCTGCGAATTAAACAGCTCAAAAATTTCCTGCATTTTTTACTTTTGCCATATATTGTAGGTGTTTCTGCTCTTTTTGAAAAATAACTATCACTCGCTTCCTATGATTTTGGGTGGTGATTTTAAAGTTAACTTCAGTTTGCTAGAAGCCGAGCTTTTTTGAATGATGAACTCAAGCTCGAAAGGAACACAAATCGAAATGTTTCGACAATTAACAGTGGTATTGTTATATATATTGACACTATTTTTCACGCTATGTGTCATATTTTAGTTATCATACATTGTCATTACCTCTCTTCCCCAAATTGAACTAGAATAATTATTTTTGATAAAAAATTGCATTACTCTTTGTGTTAATTAAATAAAATTTTCATTAAAGATATAATTATTCCGTAGAAAATTATTTCCAATCATACTCGATTCATTTTTTTCAGGATTTAAGTTGCTATTGCGAATTTATCACGATAACATGTCAGATGTTACACATCGTATGCGACTACTGTAAGGCTCGTTTCTTTTTTTTTAGATCAAATTAATATTACTTGTGTTTCAGGTTGGTATGCTTGTAAAATCAACCAATTTCACAAACATACTAATATGCAATGTTGTGTTATGATTTAAAGTGTTTGTAAGGAACCATTTTACAAATTTAAAAGGGGAAAAAATACTTTAATCCCTTCATCTTAAGCTTTTTTCCCCAAGTACTTACACGCATTTGACACTCGACCATTATCATTAAGATAAAATTATATATTCTTAAAGAAAATTGCGCATTTATATGCAGCGCATAACATATAGCGGAACATTTATTGTTACCTAATTGAGAAATTGAGTGTTTGAAGATGTGTTAAAATGTTTGACCTGTAATATAAGCAACTTAAAGTTAAACTTTATAACATTTTAACTTTTACAAAGTAATGTTTATCGAGAACTGTTAATTCTTGTTTCCATGAGCTAAAGATACATAACGTACGCTTTTAATGTTCTAATATTTAAAAGAATATTTGCTACATTTAAGTATTCGGAAATACAGAAGTACTGAAGTTTTTAAAATCTTCTTTGGTAGAATATTTTATACATGTAGAAGTAAAAAAAAAGCGTTGAAAGAAAAAATTATATGCAGATTTTATCTCATCTGTAATATCCACTCTAATTATAGATAAGCTAAGATTTATTTCAAATACAAAGAGCTTTTTTTAAAAGGTAAATTTTTTATTGCAATTTTTTATACACAGAAATACATATACACTTTTTCGCTCTACAATATGTTACAAAAGGCAGACGCTTGCAAAATGCTGTATATTTTTTTCTTAATATTTTCTGTAAATTATGGAATTTTCATTTAAGGCTCGGTACAAGAATGAAAGCTGTAAATAAACTTGCTTATCCTAACCCCTTTTTTCTAAGAAAACCCATTTTAAATAAATATTTTTACACAGTCATTTTCTCTCTTTCTGGTCTTTATTATGATTTTTTTTGTTTTTACCCGTGCATGGAGGGGAAGCACTAATTGTCTTTAAAAAGTCTAGTTTAAAATTACACTTCTTTCACACAAAAATTCTAAATGTTTATATTAGAACTTAGGCATTTATATATGTTTTGGCTAATTGCAAAAATGAGGAACACTTCATTTCAACAATTGCATTTGATTTCCAGAAAAAAAAAAGGTTGGTTTACGATGAGATTTTTATAATTGGATTTTAAAAGTTGTATTATTCAAAAATAGTCAAATTACTGTAAAAATAATTACTCAGAGTTTATTGTTTTTTATCGAAATACGTAATTCCAATCACTAAAAAAATTATCTAGAAATTTTAAAAATGGAATAGAAATTCCAGCTTACACACAAATTACTTAAAGTCTACAACCTTTAGTTTCCTTAGTGTACATTGGAAATTTACTTTGATATTGAACAGCTCAAGTTAAAATTTCACACAGACTCATTTTTATTGAAATAGGAATTTAAAAATTGCATAAAATTCAATTTTTATATTTTTGCTCATTTTCAAGGCAGTAGCCATATATATATTTGTTCATTGTAGAAGTAAAGTATTTCTGGCCCAGTTAAAGATAGCTCTCATCACGCAATCTTAACCATTAAAGAAACTCCTAGATATAATAACAATGCGATGAAATCCATTATTTCAGAGATTAAGTAGATATGGTACCCTAAAAATCATTAAACTGTCGAAAAAAATTTTATTGACGCATTTTTGTTACAACGAATCTTTATAAATATGCCTGAAAAATTTCAAAGCTTTACCTGCATTTTTCATTAAGTAATGGAGGAATGTTTGATGCTAAACAGCAACTACCATGCCTATATTTCAGATTATCTGCTAGAAAAGAGCCTTATAAAAAATGAATTAATTATTTTTCTAATGCGCATCAATGATTTTGACAATATATATGCTGTAATAAATCATTTTAAGAAAGAATTGTGAAATTCATGCAAAAATTTTAGATTGTGAATTATTTACTGGGAAGATCAAAAATATTTGGTCAAGATTTAAAAGTTGTGCGAGCTTTTTATGATAATGTAATGAATGAAATTAAGACTTCATAGCGGATTCTCCCAAAGCACAAATTCTAAATCTCATTTTGATAGCTCAGATAATTAAAAATCTGATTAGCAAGAATAGAAAAACTCTCGCATTTTTATATATTTGCTTTTGGTGATATATATATATATCCATTGCGCAATTCAACACTTTTATTATTAAAATATTTTAAGATATTTATTTAACATGCACATATATATTCTAATTTTATGTATTTTAATATAATTTTATTTGTTTTTCTTTTTTTGTAATATTACATGAAGTTTATAGGCTTAAAAAAATGACATAAACATCTTTTGTACATGTTGCGCATTAGCTCTGAGTATGGAATTAGCTCTGAAGTGTGTATATATTTTTTTTATAATTACTAAGATAAAGTTTTATGAAATATTGATCTTTCATTCGTTTTTTTCTATATATTCCATATGGCAGTATACTGTTTAATTTTTCTACATTTGAGCAATTTTTTATCGTAAGTAGTTTTAAATAAGCGAATTAACAATTCATAAAGGTTTCAGACTATTCGATGAATATCATATTATGTATGCTGTTCATGGAATGAAAACTTCAAACTCATATTTCTCCATGTGGAATTTTCGTACATATACAGTTATTCAAAACCCTAAAGCTTTTTTGATAATTGAAGTATGGATTTGAAATTTTCATACATGTTCTCAAATGTATGTTTTGCAAAATTGTGCATGGAATTAGCTCTAACATGTTTAGTACTTTTTCTAAAAAATTTCAAAATCAAAATTAATGTTTTTTTGGGAATTTTTGGAAGTTTAACTATAAAAAAAAATAATAAAACATTAAAGAGCAGCAGAAGAAAAAAAAACATGCACAGTTTTATGAAGTATATTATAAGGTACTTGAAAGAAAATTTTTGAAAGAAAAGAGACATATTTAAAAAGGCATTAGGGATTTAAAAATGCTTAAAAAAGCTAAAGAAAAATTATGTTTTACAAACATTTTGCAACAAATTAAAATTTTTTGTATGGAATTACTATTAAATATTAACCTTTATGAAATACAATTAAAATTATATATCAAATATTAAAAATAAAAAAAAATTGTGAAGATGGTACTATATTGCCTTAATGGGGGCGGGGGCTCTCCAGAGACACATGAATATTATATTACATTTAACTTTGTTAGTTCTGTATAAATGCAATCGGTAAAAGTAAGAAATTACCAAAATTGCTAAGTTATCATTCAAAAGAAATATTGAGTTAGTAAGAACACGCTTACTCACTACGCCAACACCAAATATACATACACTTGACAAATCATTTACAATGTATGAATATAGGTGATGCATGGAAAAGTCATTTGGTGGCAAATTTGAAGATACATATCATAATGCAAATGCAATTAGATTGAAAATTTCGTTGATTCTTTTCCTTGCGAACAGTAACCACATTACCACAGTAATCATTTTGGAAAACTCAGAAGGGGAAGAGAGGTGGGAAGCCCCTGACCCCTCCCAGGGTGTTCTCCCTCAAAATTGGTGTGGAACCATGTCAAATCGTACTGTCACCTGCACGGTGCTCAAAGTTACGGCTAACGACAGGAGTACAATATAGCCTGATGCCATGACGAATTCCTTAGTCTAAATCTGACCACGTCAGATAGGTTGCATTAGCAACAACAACAACGCTTCCAACTTAAATATTAAGTGATACTTGAGGATACCAAAAAGGCTATGGTTTTAGCCAAATTAAACTGCTTTCCATCTAAAAATGCAAGATCTTTTCACTTGCATAACCCAGCTTGCTTAGTAAATTGATTCCCGTATAGTAACTTAAAATATGATTAAGCTTTCAATCAATAAGATAGAGGAAATGCTGTTTAGATCAGGTTCTCAAATTTTTTGTCTCATTGGCCCCTTGTCATATTTTTCTCTCTGTGTGTGTTTAAGTGTGTGAGTGTGTTTTCGGTAGACCCTTTCTAAAAGGATTAAATTTATAATTGTAATGGAGTATATTATTTAAAACTTGAGAAACACATATTAATTCAGTTTAAATTAAAACACATTATATAGCTGATCAGAAAACAAATGTTTATAATAGTAGGGATAAATCTAGAACCTTAATAACAAATTTTCAAAGTATCATGTCAGATATAATCTTGAATCTCATTTACTAGTAATGTCCAGTATGTCCCATTGTTTTTTTTTATTTTGTATATTGGCAACCTCTTTGAAAATCATTCTGTCTCTTACTAGGAAAAGCAATTATAAAATATATCTCACGATACTCCATAATTTTGGGATAAATAACAGGTATGCATTTTTAAAGAAAAATCTTTCCTGTGCAACATCCGTTTCTAAATTTTACTTTAAAATCTCTGTTACGGCTTATTCCGATCAGTTTCTCTTGCAATAGGACATTTGCTTTTTCAGTGTGATCATTTGAATTAATTTCCTTGGGGTAATTACCATATATTCAAAGCTTTCTCAAACCTAATTTAAAAAAATCTGAAAAAAGGGAATTTAATATAATATTGAACTTAGGTTAAAATGTCAGTTTCTTGGCAGATTGTCTGTGGAAAATTGAGAAACTGGGGTAATTCACGAAGTCAAAAATTGTTTTTCTTTAGCTGAATTATAACAAAAAAAGCAGAAATGATGATTTTTGTTTTAATACAATATGTTGCTACCTTGTAACTGAAAATTAACCACATTAAATTTAGTAAATATGTCTGTCAAATAGTTAAAATCTAGATTCCATTGAATTAAGATTTCTTGTAAAATTAAATTAAATATTTTGTTTAATAAGAAAAACTATATCATAGACCCCTTTTACACCTCAAGGACCCCTGAATTCTTTTCTGCTTACAGATTGTCATAGATCTTAATTGGGGATCAATGGTTTAGATGATAATGTAGTAGCGTTTTTATGGGAGAATATTAAAATGTGTTTGTAAATGGAAGGTTATTAGTACAAAATAATTTTTCTGAATTCTTTAAACAAAGTAAAAAATAATACAAAATACACTGCTGGCCACCGTAAATGCAACACCCAGAATGACAAGAGATAGCGCAACAAAATTTATATTGTAGATAACATGTTGACCAAGTATCAAAAGATTAAAATTATAGACTTCTGTGAAGTGCGGTTCCTGCCAGAATCAGTAGCCAGAGTAACCACCATTGTTGGAGATCATCGCTGCCACACGCCTCGTCATTGATTCAAAGAAACTTTGGATGTGTTCTTGGGGTACAGCAGACCACGTAGCTTCCACACATTGCCAAAGTTGATATGGTATGGCAAATGGGGGTATAATCTGGGTCAATCGTTGAGCAACCATGGAACACATGTTTTCTATCGACGATAGATCCGGAGAGCAAGCCGACCAGGGGAGCAATCCAATGTAGTGATTGACGAAAAACCTTTGGACAATGCGTGCCACGTGTGGTAGCGCATTATTCTGTTGAAATATGGCTGTGGACAAGCAATAAAGGCAAGGAAGGACAACTGGCTCCAACACCTCGGGTATGTAGCGCTGGCTGTTTAAAATACCGACAATGCCTACTACAGTAGTGCGAGAATAATATCCAATACCGCCCATACCATAATACCCGGGGCAAGACCAGTGTGCCGGTGCATGTCGCACCTCTGTTCAGCATCCTCTCTCCACGGTGTCTCCAGACTCGAATCCGAAGATTGGTTTTGTTGCAGACATATGCGTGACTCTTCAGTAAAGACAACTTCATTCCTTTCTGCCATCCACATCCCCCTTTCATCGCACCATTGGCGGTGGAGACGTCGGTGGTTCTGCGTCAAGGGTAGACCAAGGAATGGACGTCTTGCGAACCGACCACTCTGCTGTAAACGGCGTCGAATGGTAAGCGCAGACGTTGAATGATGCGTTAAAGACTCAATGTGCTGTGCTATAGTTCTTGATGTGACTGAGCGATCCGATACTGCCATGCACACAATTTGCCAGTCCTCACATGAAGTGGTGCACTGAGGTAGATGCGATCGACCACGTTGGTCCATCGTACCCTCCTGCATCCAACGGTCACATATCCGCATTACAGTTGTTTGGTTTCGTCCAACACGACTACCGATTTCCCTGAAAGATGATCCACTATCTCGGTAGGCCACTATTCTTCCTCTGTCGAACTCGGATACTTGATCAAAAGTTGATCGTTGTTTTCTACGAGACATAACTGATCGTTTTTTGAAAAAAACCACAAGAAAAACACAATTGCCGAACTTGAAATCGTCTAAATTTCCAAGCCTTAAATAACGCTTTGAGATGGCGCCACAGGCGGGCGTAATGTGTGTCTGTGCTGAAATTATATTCATTTGCATATCTCACCTCCGCTAATCTATGTTGTAAATTTCATGTTATTTGCGTGCTTCCTTCAGGGTGTTGCATTTACGGTGGCCAGCAGTGTAAATGCTTTGCACGAATGTTAGGAACATAGTCCGTAATGTCATGTTTTGAGCAAAAAAGTGTGAAAGAAAATACTTTTAATAAACATTTTTAAAAACATTAAGAGGTGACATTTATCTTATGTCTATTTAAAAACTTTATCAAATTGAAATTTTAACAGCTGTAATTGACTATTTGGTCGAAATTTCATTACTCTATAATAAAAACTTACTACCTTCCCAAATAAATTGGGCCAATTTTTTTATAGATAAACAGATGATATATATACTAGCCGTTAAAATTTTTACACCTGGAAGGAATGATTTGAAGGATCTCAAAATCGCTTGTAACGAAGAAGACGTTGGTATATGCAAATGATTTGTGTTTCAGCGCATTTAGATGATGCAGGAAGAAGAAACGACATCTGAAGCTGTGCAAAAAAGAAAAGATGGGTAATGGATTTCTCATTTAGAATGCGCTTTGTGAGGTCGGAGTTTGCTCATAATATACACTGCTGGCCACTGTAAATGCAACACCCTGAAGGAAGTACACAAATAACATGAAATTTACAACATGGATGAGCGGAGGTGAGAAATGCCAATGATTAGAATTTCAGCGCAGACACACATCACGCACGCCTGTCGTGCCACCTCAAAGCGCTATTTAAGGCTAGGAGATTTCGACGATTTCAAGTTCGGCAATTGTGTTTTTCTTATCGATTTTTTCAAAAAGCGATCAGTTATGTCTCGTAGAAAACAGCGATCAGCTTTTTATCAAGTATCAGAGTTCGACAGAGGAAGGATAGTGGCCGCCGAGATTGTGGATTATCTTTCAGGGAAATTGGTAGTCGTGTTCGTGACTTAACCAAACAACTGTAATGCGGATATGTGATCGTTGGATGCAAGAGGGTACGAGGGACCGACGTGGTCGATCGCATCCACCTCAATGCACCACTTCAAGTGGGGACAGGCAAATTGTGCGCATTGCAGTGACGGATTGCTCAGTAACATAACGAACTATAGCACAGCACATTGAGTGTAAAACGCATAATTCAGTGTCTGTCCGTACCATTCGACGTCGTTTACAGCAGAGTTGTCTGTCCGCAAGACTTCCATTGCTTGGTCTATCCTTGACGCAGAACCACAGACGTCGCTGCCGCCAATAGTGCGATGAAAGAAGGATGTAGGTGGCAGAATGGGATGAAGTTGTGTTTACGGACGAATCACGCATCTGTCTGCAACACCACGATGGTCGGATTCGAGTCTGGAGATACCGTGGAGAGAGGATGCTGAACAGAGCTGCGTTATGCACCGGCACACTGGTCCTGCACCGGGTATTACGGTATGGAGCAGTATTGGATATTATTCTCACACTACTCTTACTACTCTCGCACTTTAAACAGCCAGCGCTACATCCCTGAGGTGTTGGGGCCAGTTGTCCTTCCTTGCCTTTATTGCTTGTCCACAGCTATATTTCAACAGGATAATGCGCGACCGCACGTGGCACGCATTGTCCAAAGTGTCTTCGTCAATCACTACATTGAATTGATTCCCTAGCTGGCTCGCTCTCTTGATCTTTCGCCGATAGAAAACATGTGGTCCATGGTTGCTCGACTATTGACCCAGATTACAGCCCCAGTTGCCACACCAGGTCAACTTCAGCAACGTGTGGAAGCTTCTTGGTCTACTCTATCCCAAGAACCCATCCAAAGTCTCTTTGAGTCAATGCCGAGGCGTGTAGCAGCGGTGATCTCCAATAATGGTGGCTACTCTGGTTACTGATTCTGGCATTGACCACACTTCACAGAAGTCTATAAATTTAATCATTTGATACTTGGTCAACATGTTATCTACTAAATAAATTTTGTTGTGCTATCTCTTGTCTTTCTTGGTATTGCATTTACGGTGGACAGCAGTGTATAATTGTCTCGAAGGAGAAGGAAATTTTTTACCAATAAGTGCCTGAATTCAACAGATTTGGGATCATTGTCTATCGAGAGTATAGATTACCGTCGCACTGATTAAAACCCAACCATCGTAGGGCTAATATGGAATTAATGATTTTCCAAGGGCCATACTGAACATCATTCAGGGTCTCCAGGACCTTCCATAATTAACATTCGAAAGAATAGTCATATTGTGATGTTGACAATGCAAAACCGCACAACCACATTACGAATCATTAGTCAGGAAATGGGCACGCTTGTAGAACTTCAATATTCACTCGCACGGTGTAGCAACGATTGCACATCGTGGGGTGTCAGCACGACATCCATAACTTCAGCTTCTCTTGACACTGATGCAGCATAGAGACAGAGACTCTGGTACGCCGAACAACAAAATTTTATACAGGAATTGCATAATGTTATCTTTTCAGTCGAGTCATTGCTCTGCATGTAGTATTTTGATGAGAGTATACGTGTTTGGATAATCCAAGGAGACTGATCGTCAACTGCTTGTATTCGATATCGGCATACGGCTCATGAACATGATCTAATGGATACGGCAATAACTGGCTATCTTTTGTTTAGATCGTCAGTAATTTGAATGCAGATTGGTATATTTCTGATACGTTAAGTCCAGTGGTCAAACCCTATCGTCGAAGCCTGTCAAATGCCCTAATCCACCAAGATAATGCAAGATCGCATGTTACAAATCGTGTTCTGATCTTCTTTGATACACAGAGTATTCTACCGCTACCCTGGCATGTACAGTCTAGCGATCTGCCACTTACTGAAAACTTATGGTCAGGCTTTGCTGAGAGACTGCACCGCCACCCCTGTCCTGTACATTTGATTAAGTATGACATGGATTTTTTTTGAAGCAGTATAGAATGGGTTGCCCATTTCTTTCATTCAAAACCAGTTCGTCTCCATGCCTAAACATGTAAGCAACTTTAGCTGCCAATTTAGGCAGTATCTTCTCCAAATTTCACCCCCGAGTAAGCATCAAGCTGCTGGGAATTAATGTAATTTTTCTTCCTGCTGTACTGTTTACTATAATAAACATTTTTTTTTAATTTTCTCTCCTTCATGGTGTTCCAATTTTAATGGCCAGCAGTGCTTATAGTTTAACTATTTACCTTTCACAATAATAGTATGTAAAATGTTTTGATCAATAATAACATGAGTCATTCTCATATTCCATTAAAAAAACTTTAAACGTTGTACGAAAGTAATATGAATGTTAATACATACTTAACTTCGATAAACGTTTATATGTTCTACTTACCGTAATAAAAGAATCATTCACGTATTCCTATCAGAAAAACATTACAGTAACATGAAAGTAACAAGAAGTTAAAACATCTGGTGAGTTCAGTCATATAAAGCCAACGTTTTTGTCTTTTAAAAACTTGTATTGCGGAACGATATGGACACGACACGAACATTAAACATACAGTAGAACGTCGTTTATCCGAATCCATTGGGTCCGGACACCATTCGGATACGTGATTGTTCGGATAACCGAAAACCGAATGCGATCCATGCAGTATGTGACCCCGGACACTATATGAATATTAAAAATTCTCACATGCGGGAAACGTGCTTGATGAAAAAGCAAAATAGGTGCAAAATGTCGCAATTTTACCTTTATTGTTGAAAATAATCACTTATTTTTCTCTGTACACCTTCGTTTTTTTCACTGCAAGGTCTGATTCTCATGAGAAGCAGTAGTTGAGTAGGACAATACTCTGATTGTACTTCGTACCACTCCAAAGCTGTCTCTAACGTAGCAAACGCGTCAGCATTTGATGGACTCTTGCTACTTTCGTTGCTGTTGCTTCCCGCCACTTTTGGTGTCACGCGAAAGAACTGTTGAGCACATTTCACTCTTAGAAAACGCATCTGGGCTTTGGTCCGGATATGTGACGCTCCGGATAATAAATGTTCGGATAAACGACGTTCTACTGTAGATGATTAAATCTTAGGTTGTATTATTAGGCCAACCGACTTTTCAATTTCAGATTACAACTGTACCAAACGGTAGCTCACCTGCCGCTGAACACCTACACATAAAAAAAAACAAATGTTTTGCGTTACAGAGCAGCGCCCTCTATGCAACGCTTTTCAATATAAGTATATTTGTATCAATTATATTGCAAGAGTAACATTTTCTATATAATGTGCTTCAATAAAACTCAATTTTATACGAGGGAAAAAACGTTTCGTATACTAAAACTCGTCGTAGTTAATTTAACAATTTTATATTCCTTATGTGTTACTGAATAAGAATCTATGGTCACACAATCATGACTTGAACTAATGAAGTTGAATGTGTATAATTATACTAATAAATTGTTTTGAAATTTTATAGAACAAAATGTTGTAAATGGTTGTTTTCTTCAAACGTTACATACACCACACAACACACACACACACACACACACACACACACACACACACACACACACACACACACACACACACACACACACACACACACACGAAACGTATTATAAAACATGGAGCACATTTTTGGAAAGAAATATATCAAATAGCAGAATACTTATGCACTCTGCTGATACATTTTTTAATTCAGTAAACATATTATGATTCTTATATATCTTTTCAATTTAGTATAACATTTCTTTTATTAAATAATTTCCCCTGGGAAAGTAAAAAAAAGAATTTACAAATATCAGAAGATAGAAATAATTTAGCACCATGGATTTCTAAGCAAATTCTATTTTCAATTCAATTTTCAGGCAATTCAAAATATATGCTTCAAAGAATATTAACGATTGTATGTAGAACTGTTAAACCTATTTCTAAGAAAGATCCATAAAAGGATTATTGCAGTATCGCTAACTACTGAGTCTTAAAAAGGTTGAAACTTTTTTCTTAGAGAATCGATAAATTGCTATGTAAATATGTTTTCGGAAACAAATTTAAATTAAATATGGAATAGGAAATTGTGTAGGAATATCAGATAATTTCGTAAAGATATAAGATAATATTTTGTTATCCTTGTGTTTTTTTCTTTGCTTATAAAAGTAAATGTTTTGCAGATAAAATATTAAATGCTTGAGAGAATTTTCTCATTTTGCATTAAAAAAATTATATTTGTGACATCTCTTAGATTTTACTTTTTGCTATGTAGCTAGCAATTGAGAAAAATAAGAATGCATATTGGAAATTAAATATTTGTTTTTTTTTATTCGCGTATGCAGATATGTTAATTAAATAATATTTTTTAAGAACAAATTATAACTTTATTAAATTTCATTCAGTGAAATATGCAGATATATAAAATAAATGTTTCTTATTAAAATATTTAGCAGTGTGGATGAGTAATATTCATAAAGCTGTCTTCATCTAGTTTTCAAAGAAGGAAACACATTTTCGATCTGAAGAATGAAAAACACTAGCATATTTCTTCAATGTTATTTATCTGCATCAATTTATCATATTGTGTTTAAAAAATTTATTACACATCAATGAAAAAAAAATAAACCTTTTATAAATTTTCATTTCTTTGAAAAATTTAGTTTATTTTTTAAATAACCAGAACAGGAATCGTGGTGCGAAATATACTCAGAACATAAAGTATAGGTCAAGGAAAAAAATCCGAAATCATCTATTAAAATGCATCTGATTTGCATTGGTAACATCAGAATCAGAAAGTTTAGGGGGTAGTTAAGAGAATATAAGTTTATTATTCGAAATTTATCAGTATAAACCTTAAAATTAAGGAAAAACAATCTAGAAATAATACATTAATATACAATGTGTATTTATCTGCATCATAAAAAGGAGTTAAGAGCTTGCATTAAGAAAAATATAAAGCTTCATCATGTGATACGAGTATTGGTAATATTATAATTTTCCTTTAAAAATGTTACTTTCAAATATTTATCTAACATCTGAACAAAAATAGAAACTTTTGCGTTATATTTTGTTATCTATTGTAGCACATAATTAGATTTATCTCGATTACTGTATACAGAAATTGAGCGTTCTTGTTAAAAGTCTTGCAAAAAATGTTTTTTCATATTTTTTTATACATTTGTCTTTATAACGTAAACAGGTTTGCATAAAATACATAACTATCTTAAAATTTATCTCAATAAAAATATTTTTGATAGCAATCATGCATATTAAGTCGGATCGAAACTTTGTTTCAAAATTTCAAAATCTAGAATAGCGGAAAAAGATGTTCTGTCGTGCATAAATAAAGAGAAAAATAAAATAAACTATTATTTTATGTTAAGTGCTGCCACAAGGGAAAGGAATTTATAAATTTGATTTTTTTATGGTAAAAAGACGAAATCTAAGTAATTTTTTGTCAAAGTGGAATCGGATTTTAGAGAGTTTTAACATTTATTACAATGGCAGGATACAAATGAAATAGTTACAAGACGAAAACTCATTATAGGTATGTGCGTTACAGCTTTATTATAATTAAATTTGAAAGAAAACACCGTCGATAAGTTACGGTACATGATAAAACGGAAGACAGGAAACAAGTTGAATCGGTGTGTGGGAATTGACGGACGACTCAGTACTCACCGATCAGTAATCATCACGTTTGATTATTTATGTTGTAGAAAAATAAATATTTTGGGTCTAATATCATACAACTAAATTTATTTCTTTTTATTTTTTTCGAAAATTCAGCCTCTTTGTGAATATATTAAAAAAAATTATATTATTTGTTTTTACCTCTATACCATTGAACAGGGATGGTGAACCATTGGCACGTGTGTCATTGATGGCACGCGAGACAATAACTCAGGCATTCCACCCATCAAAACACTTTGCATTTTAGCTCAAAAAAGCAAAGTTCACTATGAAGCATTACGAAAACGTCGAGTGGTCGGTCATAGTGATCGAGGCAGCTGAAAGATCACTCTTTTGTTATTGTCTTACAATCCTAACATAAGTTATTTGTCATCTAATATGCAACAACTGAAGTTACGCTATCGTTACTTTAATTTGAATTACACGAATGAGTAAAATATTTATAACAATACAGTGCAAAATGTATTTTTTTCGAAGTAATTACAGAGTTTTTTGAGTTGTTAGTATTTAGTTTTGTTATTTTCCCTACAATCACAAGTCAAAATTATTTGAAGGTGAGTCTATACCTCATTAAACATTTCCTCAGAAAAAATACCATGTTGATCCATAAATTCGCCACCTATGCCATAAAACATCTTTTCCGCATAAGTAGGTTTCTATTGATAACAATTCCTTTATA
The DNA here is from genome assembly GCA_019973975.1 of Trichonephila clavata. Lineage (NCBI taxonomy): Eukaryota > Metazoa > Arthropoda > Arachnida > Araneae > Nephilidae > Trichonephila > Trichonephila clavata. The sequence goes on along the minus strand of BMAO01007526.1, from coordinate 170,899 downwards.
AGTAACTGTGATACATCCTGATGTATATTTATCGGCAGAACGTTGTAAGTTTGTTTCAGTTATCAACAAATTCTTAATGCAAATAAATTGAAATAAAATCTTCTCATTATAATTCATTTTATTCTTGATATCTGAAATAGTCTTTTTTTATTTTAGTTCATGATTAATTAAAAAATACATTTTCATTTTTTAAAATACTTTCCACCTGATAAAGCACTGAGATACGTACTTTCATTAAATAAAATATGGCATTCTGATAAATATGCAAATAATGGTGGTTAATATTTCCATCTCAGGAAACATTCCGAATATTAATTAACCGAACTTTCTAAAGAACATTTTCATTAAAATATTGAAATCTATTCCATAAAACCCTTACAACATTGTCCCACATTGCTTGAAATGTCAAACCATCTTCTTCCTTTGCGGAACTCTGTAAAACCAAATAAAATGCTGGAGATAAAAAAAAAAGAATTCTTAAAGAACCCGTATTGTTCTCATGTACCGAAATAATTGTCTGATTAAAAGAGTCCCGATATCATTCGCTTTGTGCTATTAATGAAATAAATTCCTCCATCTCCTAATCTAATCTTCAGTCGGAATTTTGACTTGGTCCTGTCTTGTTCTATCGAGTTCTCATTTTCCGGTTGAACAGAGATGAATTGGTTTGCTGCTGTGAATGTCGCCTCAATGGAAGGGAATAAAGACATCCCCCCAATAGTGCCTTCCCCCTCCTCATTTTCTATTCTTCGACGCGAATTTATCCCACTGTGAGCTATGGCTAAATTTTGTTTGAATTTTTCAACCAGCAGGATTTTCTTTGTAGGAAGAATTATGTGGGTACCGTATAAATTCGCTTTGGACAGGTAATCTCATTATTATTTTAAAATAATTTTATTACTTGCATCAAAGCCGGCTACTAAAACAAGTAATTAATTTGTTTGATCAGTTTTTGAAAACTCTAGCTAACATACCCTTAGTCTTTGTAAGTTAGGGAAAAGGCTTAAAATGAATTTATAAACTCTTCACAAATGCTTATATATGTATTAAAAAAACAATATTCTAACCTTATTTCATATGATATGTTGTACATTATGAAGAAAAAAAACCCGCTAAAACTTAATGATGTGATTTTAACTTATGAAGTATATAGGCAAAAACTGAATTTTGATCATTAAATGAAAAGAAAATGAATTATATATAAGTATACCAATACAAGTGAAGAAAATATACTTTATTATTTTTAAGCACAAATTAACAAAAGAAATTGATACACTAAAAATATTAATTTTTTTATTTGATAAGTTCTCACAATAGTTTCTTTTTTTAGAATTTTGTAAAATGATGCATACAATTCTGGAAAGTAAACTGAATCAAGGGAATCATAATATTCAAGAAACAGTATATATATATATATATATATGGAAGAAATTTATATAAAATATAGAACATAACAGGAAATAAAAAAAAAATAAATAAAAAAAAATTTAAGATCAAATCTAATGAAATACAAATAAGAACCTAGCGAGTCAAAATGCAATTTCGGACTTAGGACCGAATAAGTTGGGTTAAACTAGTTTGAAGGCACCAACCTTCCCCCTTTGCAACTCGGTAGGAAAGACCAAAATAAAATAAATAGAAATTTAAAGTATAAAAATTCTAAGTATAAAAAATTCAAAGTATAAAAAATCCAAAGTATAAAAAATCTCATAGAAATATGAAAGAACAACCGACTACTATTAAGCAAAAAATTCTCACAAAATGTTTAAGCAGGAAAATATCAAAAGAATTACCCAGTAAAAGGATTCTTCCAAAAAGATTTTAAAACTTCTGCTCACAGAGCTTATTCCAGGAGATCCAACACTCTTGAAACCGATGGAAAGCTTTTATATGTTGTGATAAAAATCTAAATTGCACTTAAACGCATCCTTTATACCAGCTTGTAAGGAAGACGCCAAGAAAGATTACATTCAAATTTGGTGGGCTATAACTTGGTTGGTTGTCACAAATGTAGAAAATTGGTTGGTTGTCAAAATGTAGAAATTTGGTTTGGTTGCCAAAAATGTAGAATTTTTTCATTTTATAAGATTTTTAAGAAGGGTGTGGAAAAAATAAACTGTGTGAAGAGTGTTAAAACAGAATCTTCACAGCAAAACCACTAAAATGCTGACTTTGAAATCCTATTGTTGTATGGTGGTTTTGAAATCAGAAATAGCAAGACGATTAATGTATTTGTGATGAATATGTGTTCTTAAGAATATATGTTCTTATATATATATATATATATATATATATATATATGTGTGTGTGTGTGTGTGTGTGTGTGGTATATATGTGTGTGTGTGTAATGAGTCCCTCTAGCCTAATTTAAATTAACTCCTTTAAAATATTTTTTAATTCTTTGGTACAAAACTAATGTAATAATCTTAATTTGAATCTAAATGCTCACGCGCGTTTGGAACCAATCAGGATTCTCGTTACAAAGGAGTCGCACGACCTTTAAGGCCAGTATAAAAAACTCAGTGCGCTGTGTGATCACTCGTTTTTTGTTCTTTGTCTGCTCGCCAACAACATGTCCTCGTCGCTGCTGTTTGTCGCTTCTGCTAAGTGTTTTTGTTTGTGCATATTCATTAATTATTCTAAATGAGCTTGAATATGATATATTTGGGAACATGAATAAAAAATTAAAACCAAAGAAGTAGTTATCTGTGTAATCAAGAAATCCCCATCGACAAATCTCCGTACAAATGTACAAATATACCTCGACAACACTATTTATATATAGATATATATATATGTGTGTGTAATTAGAGCATTACAGTGAATATTTTATATGTTTAAAAACACAATTACTGGTTATATTGCTAAAATCTTAGAAACAATTTTTAAATAGTAAGTAAACAAGTAATTTTAATAACTTAAACCAGTGTTTCTCCCACTGGGTGGCCCTTAAGAAAACGAAAAAACTGTTCAACGGGGTGCGAACATATTGAATGTTGAAAACAAAAAACCATTTAAAAAAAACATATATTAATTTACTGAAAGTAAACAAGCAAAATACATTCTGACGTAATAAAATAAACATTTACACTGATATATTACACTTACAAATGTATAAGAACTGCATAAGGGCATTTTACAGTTGAATTAGCAATACTAAGTTATGAACAGGTTTAATAGTTGCCAGTGACCCCATGAACTTGTCAAATATAAAATTATATACATAAATTAACACTTATCTTGATAATATGTACGGATTATAAATAATCCCTTAACTGCCGATATAAAGTACCTCGATTCGCTCCCCAATGCCTCCGTCTTCCACGAAGTCCGGTGCGGAGGGAAGGAAAGTAATAAATAAGAAAATCCTCTGATGTAATTAAATCCTTTGCAAACACCGTGAAGGTCCTTTTATTGCATTCTAAATTCTTCGGAATTATTTAAAGGATAGCATTTCACAGGAAAGATTGTACTTCGGAAAAATTTATATATACTTCCGGGGTATTTGATGCATCCGTTGACCGAGTCGCATATATACTTCCGTGGTACTTAGAGGTTAAAATCATAATGTAGCTTTAGCGTCAAAGTATAGTGTTATTAATTTCAATACATTGCTATTGTATTGAGTTGGAGAAGGTCAATGAAAATTATGATAGAATATTGGGTCGTAAATACATAAAGTTTGAGGATCACTAACTTAAGCAAATGGTAACATAGTTCTATAAGTTCAATGTAAATTGGGTTATAATTTGATTCGGTTTTAATGTACGTCACATTCGGAGGGTTAGGCGATGAACCGCATACATTTGAACTACCGTCAAGTGATGAGGATGAGATTTAAGCTAGTATGCCCTCTCCAAACACCCATACTACATCAATGGGATGGCATTGAGCTTCGACTGATTTAACGTGCATCAGTCCTCTGTACGGAGGGTTGTCAGTGGCACTAGGTCCCGAACCAGTGGCTCTGATAAAGCCGAACACGAGTTTATGACCATAAACACTGAGCTACTGTGACCGAAATGAAAATTGGTAAAACCTTACTTATATTGCCATTCCAAATTACTCAAGGCCATTCCACAATATTTATTTAATCCAAGAAATAAAATTTAAAGTATATTTATGTTCGTATATATATATATATATATATATATATATATATATATATATATATATATGAAAAAAATGTTAATGCATGGTTTAGAGTACCGCGACACAGAAACACGCATAGCTTAGGATTACTCTAACGCATAGGTTCTCAACGTGAGCGATAGCGCTCCTTTGTGGGTGTTTGAGGTTTTCAGGAGGTCAGCAAAACATCCAGAAGAAATTAGGAGGTGTTGAGATGGCACGGAGGGACTTGGGTAGATAAACCAAATGTGGTCTAAAAAAGGACTTAAAAAACGCTGATTATGTACTAACAAAAGTAAACTTTAATATTGTTTATCTTATGTTGATGGTATGTATTTAAATCATTTCTATATCCATGTACGATAACTCGAACTTTTCGGTAGTTCGGGAAGTAGATGAAAAAATTTAAAGATTGCAGTACATTCATATCTACATTAAACTGGATGATATAGTGCATTTTAGTTTCTGTAGTGCACGTGTTGTCTTTGTGAGTAGTAGGAAAGATGTTTAGTCCTTTGCATTTCATTACGTATGTTAGCCAAGAAACATAATTAAGTACGTTAACCAAGAACGATGCCTGTGCAGGATCCTACGTTTCCAAACTACTACACCACGCCAACCGGATCTCGGTAGATTTCACACGTGCATCATTCCCTTCTACACGTTGTGTCTTCAGTGGTACCATGACCAGATTCCGCAATACGTCGGCTGCGAGTTCGTGACCATAACATCTAGGCCAGTGCTTCTCAAACTCGGAATACGTGTCCCAATATTCAATCATAACTTTCATCGCGCCCCTCTTCCATAGAATAACAATGTATAGAACTCAATATACTTTGACGATAAAGCTACAGCACGACTTCAACCTCTTACGTGCCACCGACGTATATAATTGTCTCGCTAGCCAAAACGATAATTGCAAGGACGTATATATACGTCTTTCCGAAATACGATCTTTTCTGTGTGCACTACTATCCATAAATTTACTCCGAAGGCTTTGGAATGCAATAAAAGGACCTTGAAAGTATTTACTTATTCCATAGGATTTGCTTTTATTTATTCCTTTTCTCCCCCCCCCCATAAATCACATCAGTGCTCCTACGTGGAAATAGGTGGCATTGGGGAGCTATTTGCTTAACTTTAAACCGACAGTTAAGGAATTCATTATAAACCGTGCAAATTATCAAGCTAAATATTAATTTGTGGACATCATTTTTATATGACAAGCCCATGGGGTCACTGATAATTTTTAAGCTTGTTCTTAACTTAGTACCATTAAATTAATTATAAAATATACTGTGCTGTACTGATACATTAATTAGTGTATTATATTAGTGTAAATGCGTATTTTATTTTTTTATAATGCCGTAATGTATATTGTTTGTTTTAAATGTCATAAATTAATGATTTTCTTAAATAATCTTATGTTATCTACTTTTCAATATGTTCGCGCCCCTTCGTAGGATTATCACCCCCTCTAAAGGGGGTGCGCCCCACAGCTTGAGAAACACTGATCTAGGCTAACACAGCCATCGTGTAGCTTCGAAGTATGATGGTAATAAACAATTAGTCACTGTTAAGAAACGTTATACGTGAAAGAAACACTTAAAAAAAAGAGTTGGAGTTCGAAACTCTTTTTATTTTAATGTTTTAAAGCGGTAAATAATCTTAAAATAAAAATAATAAATATATTTACAATTTTAATAAGCATCATTTTAAATATATACTGCAGACTTATGCTTTGAAAGTAATTTCAATTAAGGCAACAAACATATTCCTTCGTTTAATATTTGACGTGTTTGTTATTTCCTAATATTTTTAAAATAACGAAATAGAAATTAAAAAGAAGATGCATTTTCTGAGTAAAATGGAAAGAAACTGGTAATTTAATTAATGATAAGTAACTCACTCATTAATTTAAATTACTTTTAGAAATACTTATTTACGATGCATGACTTTTCTTTAGAGATAATTTTACATTAATACTTGTCGCCTGAGGAAAATTGCAAATAAAATAGTTTTTAATAAATGTCATAGGTTGAATATTTTCTGTTCAGCATAACCCAAGTAAAAAATAAAAAAAATAGTAAAAGGCTTTTATTTTAATGCTTTAAAATACCTTCTGCAACTATTTTTTTCAAGCCTCAATAAAACGAGAAAAAAAAAAAACGTTTTGTATGTATTAAGCTGACAAACACAATCATTTTTATTAATTTATTTATAATAATTTAAGTGCTATAATGGGGATATAATTAAATGCCCTTATGGACTTAAATCTTGTCTAATGAACTAAATGTATTTAACTAAAATATTTATAACATTATGAAACCTCAATCATCAATGGTATTCCATTAACATTTTTAAGAGAAAATGCTTAACAATATCATAACAATTATGTGAAATAAATAATTACAAGTAGATTGTAAGTGGAATATATACAAAGAAGCATATATACTGCCAGAAACGAAAAAGAAATTTAAGTAATTAGTAAAAGACTAGACAGCAAATTTTTTCCCTAAAAAACGGTCTTTTGCTGGAATTCTCAAGTGGGGTTAATTACTTCAATAATATTTAATTTTATCTGAATTTTAAAAATATTTGTCCCTCGCGCTAGTAAATATTGTGTTGCTTTTAACCATGACGCTAATATTTATGAAAATCATTAAACGAATAATGTGTAGTAATAATTATTGCTTCTTTTATAGTTTTTCATAAAGTACATTTAAAAAAAAACTTGCTTTTTTCGTAATTTTATATCTATCGAACATTTGAATTTTGACGATATAAAATGTGACATTCTTAATAATAATTTACAAATTGCCAATTTTATTTCCACAAGGTAATGCTCACTTAAAACGCAGATGCAGAAGTAATTTAAATTAAATTTATTTAATTTAAGATTATTAATGGTGTATTTATATTCATTGGATTTAACATTATTTTTTATTTAATTTATATTCATTCTGTGTAACATTATTTTCATTTAATTCATATTTATTTAATCTAACATTAGTTTTACTTAATTTATATTCATTGAATTTAGCATTATTTTTATTTAAATTATTTTCATTGAGTTTAACATTATTTTTATTTAATTTATATTAATATAATCTAAAATTAGTCTTATTTAATTTATATTTATGATTTAATTATTATTATTTTTCAAATTATTTTGGTCTGCATATCTTACTTATATCTTTTAAAACTCCTTCTAAATTTTGATTCTATCCTCAATATATATTTATTTTCATCTGTTCTTAGTTTGTAAGGTGAGATGTTGACAGTGCCTTTAGAAGCATTAATGCATTATGGAATAAATATTAATTTAAAAATCACCAATAATATTGTTAATACAAACTATTGACTTTAAAAAAGATTATTAAATAATAAGATTATAGATGAGGAGTGTCTTAATAAAAATAACATTACATTATTTATTGCTAAAAATAAAATTAAAAGAATGGAAATAAAGAAATAAAATTTATATATAATAATACTTGTACAAATTCATTTTAGATGTTGCTACTTAAAAGTGAAAAAGTTTGATTATGCATTAAAATATCAATTAAATTTTATAACAGAATCAAAGGCTTAAATAAGCATATTCCTTATGGAATTTAATCTACTAATTAAAAAATGCATGCAATCCAGTTCTTCTCAAACTTCAATACTCGCGACCCAATTTTCAATCATAATTTTTATCACACCCTCCCTTATACAATAATAATGTTGTATTAAATGCAGTAATAATGCAGTTTGATGCTTAAGCTATAATACGATCTTAATTGTAAACCGTACAAATTACCAAGATACGTATTAAATTATGTATATGTTACTCTAAAGTAATATATGTTTTAAGTAAATTACTTTTAAGCAATAGGATAATTACTATGTTATTTTTATTCCTCTAATTTTTAAATTGGAACAGATTGCAAAATGATATTTAATTAAAGATTTTTTCCTCCATCATCCATTTCTAAAAGTACAAATGTCATTAGAAAAAAAGTATAGTCTAGCGATACTTAACCTCATGACCGATCCTTTTTAAGTAGCCCGGTCATAACCCATTGCTCTGAGAAATTCATTTATTTATTTATGAAAATTTGGTGGGGAGTCTTTTGTTAAAAAATCAAATGTATCAATTCTTCTTTTTGATGCCGATGTGGTATAGGGGCGAATTGATATTTTTTTCTGATTAGGGATAATAAACAACAGTGGAGTACCGACCATTTTATGAGGGGAACTAATTTTTAACAATCATTCATATCATGCCAGTGAAAAATATTCGAAGAAACTGATTGTTTCAGGACCATTGGGAAATTGACTATTTTGTAGTGAAAAACAAGCATGTTGCAGTAATTATTTGACTTGTCACAAAAGTGTATTTAAAAAATACCAATGAACAGAAATCATTCAATGACACTTTTCCTCAAAAATCTCTTTCAAGCGATGATAAATAGGCTTTCTTGAAAAATCTTTACAATAACAAAAACGAATTGTCAGTGGTAATGTTTCAGCGATAACAATGTCACCCTATGAAATGCGTTATATCTTTGATTATCATATGAAACGTTTGCTGATGCAGAAATTGTGAAATAATAGTCTTAAATGCTTCAAAATAAGAAAAAAAATTCAGTGACTAAATAAAAAATGTAAAAAAGAATAATTAAAAGAGTCAAAATAGGAGTTATAATATTTTGCTCAATTTCCAAATTTTCAATTTTATCTTGATCTTAAGCCTTTCTCCTCCCTCCGTTCCCATTAATCCTCATGTTGCAGCCCGCGTGAAACAGCTAACATATGTATGTGGCCGGCAGAAAAAAAGATTGAGTACCCTCTATTTTAATTTGTTGCTCTCTACCATAGCCATCACAACTGCATTCTCGCGAACGTTTGCGTGAGTCTGGAAACCTACGGGACGTCTGCGCAAAACATTTAAAAATGCTGTACCTCGTACAATTCTAGTCAATTTTTACAGAGTCGATACTTCTATAGCGACCGAATCTATCTTGAATGTGCATTTTATAATTTGCACGCATGCGCGTTAGTTGTAATTCACACTATTAAGTATTTACGGCATTAGGTTAAAAGAAACTCATAGATGCACTTTTAAGTCGTAAGCAAACATTCGACCATAAAAAAGTATCAACAACTACCCAGACGTGCATGGTTCCGAAAATTAATTCAAGAAAATATTCTGAGGAATATATAAATTTTGGATTTACCATTACTGAAGTAAATAGAGAACAAAAAGCCCCTGTATGTTATGTCTGAAGAACATGTGGAAGTTTCTTTTAAACAATTGAAAATTATTTAGCCTAATGGCAAAGAATTTTAAAAAGTATTTTCTTTCTGAGAACAACTTGATAGCAAGTTACGAGTGGGTTAGAGATCCATTTCAAAATATTTCAGAAGGGCTGTCAACTGCTGAAGAAGAAATTTTCGTAAATTTTACACTCAGTGGGTAAATTAAGCCATTTTTGTAATAAATAGCTGTTTGAATTTTGGGCAGAGGTGGATGATGAATTTTGTGCAGTAAAAATAAAGCACTTCGTATACACTATTACCCCATTTTCAACATCCTATCTTTGTGAAACCTGATTTTCTGCTGTAATTGCTTTGAAGGTAGAATATAGAACTCAGATAAATATACAAAAATAACTCAAAATATCAATTTCTAAAATTAAGCCTTCGTTTGAAAAAAATTTCTCTGAAAGAAGAGCCCATGGAAGTCATTACTAAATATTAAACTTGTTCATAATTTAGTATTAATAAATTACTTAAATACCTTGTGCAGTGCTGATACATTAAGAGTATACTGGTTGAAGTACCCGCTTTTTGCACGGTTTAATTTTTTTTAAAAAAAAGTAGACATTATTCATGATCAAGTGCTCGACAATGTACATAAAAATATAAAATGATTTTTTAAATGAATGGTGATATTGTAAATAGTTTTAAATGAACTGTAATTTTAAGCCTCAAGGAATTAGCATTTAGAATTAATGTTAAATAATGAAAAAAAATTAAAATTCCCATGAAGAATAATTGTGTATGTTTTTTTTTAATACATAAGCGATGAACTTCAAAATATCTTTACCTGGGACCAGGCGCGTACTCGATATTAGCGTTAATGGTCGTGCGAGTGACTCAGTCACCCCAATCCAATCCTTTTCTAATAATTATTTTTAGAGTTCAGCATAAAAATCGTAATTCCAGTGAATAATTTAATTAAGAGAAAGTTTACTTACCTACTTTCAAGGACATTTCAATTTTTGTTTAATAATATGAGAAACAATCCAATAAAACTGAACTTAAATGATTCAAATGAGAATGACCTTAATAAAGGACGCAAATCTTATGCATAGGAATGTTATTTGCAGCCAAAACTGTAATATTTTGTTCAAGTTATTGTAGTTTTACTGTCCTTTCTGATGATAATCACAAATAGCATGTTGAACTTTTCTTACTTGTATCTTTTTGACAGGGCGCATGTGTCTGGTGGTTACTTATGTCTTCATATTTTAGTTGATGAAGTTCTTCAGGAAGCATTTGAAAATTTTCCTTTCGTTTTTTGTTAATCGCTTTTCTCAAATTAACTTCCGCTATCATGAGTAATGTGCATTTTTTAAGCAGGTTCTTCGCTTGCTTGATTGAACAGTATTTCAATAATAATAACGGTGATAAAATTTGTATCTTCTTAAAATGTATTTGATTCTGGATTTGGGGATTATGCTTTTTCTCAGAAAGAGTCGTATTTTAACTTTAAAAAGAAACTTAATAAAAAAAAATCTTTCTTCTATTCTCTTGGGATTTTAGCAAATCAAACAAAATGTTTTTTTGTTCGGTTATAGGATCAAAGATAGAAGCTTTTTTTTATGGCATAATATTGCCAGATGTTATATATAAATTATATCAGTGTAAAAATGTGTATTTTTTATTATGTCAGAAATTATTTTGTGTTTTACTTCATTCAACTTATTTTTTTAAGTCTTTTATTTTCGATAGGCTCACGCTCCCTTGTAGGGTTATCCTGCCCCTCTAGGGGGCGCGCCTCACAGTTTGAGAAATGACTATGTAATCTATATTTAGAAAAATCTAACAATACTTGGGAAAAAAATGCTTTATTTAAAAATGGAAAATATAGATAATCCTAAATTACCAACACCACCTTCGTAAGAAAGTAAATTTATTGAATTCTTTTTAAGGCTGTTTCGCCATATGTACGAGAGTGTGAACTTAACGTGAATCACATTTTCAGACAGAAAAAAGAACTTGAATTTTTATAATAATTTGTGACATGTAACTAATGTTTTTTTTAATCATATAAAGTCTTTAAAATTTCAAAATATTTCATATATAATTAGTTCATCCTTTAAACATTTGAAGGATAGCTTTTTTAGCATTACGTTATAGCAGAAAAAATGCGAGAAACACATTTTATAAAAGAAAAATGAGTAACATGATGAAATAAGTGATTCTCTACAGGATAGCGAAGCCATAATATAATCTGAAAAAATTTATTCCGAATCTGGATCATATTCTTTAACATTAGCCGAATACAGCCTTAAGTCAAACCATATATTAAACGATAATGTTCATTGTAAGAAATGCATCACATACAAAATATTCTCTAAATTAAAGCATATAAATGTATCAATTTCTAATATGTATGCATTGTTACTAACAAAGGGAGATTTTTAGAGATAATTAAGGAATTCCATCAACACATAAACATAAATACAATATATTTTTAAGCACAAAATTATATTTTTAAAGATTTCATATAAAAACTTTCCTGAAAAAAGGTATTCCGGTTCTCCATATTCTAATTGGAACAGCTGGACCGAACTATTTCCTCTTATACTTAGCTGCACTCGAATTTAGTAAGGAATTGTTTTGACTTTTGAAAATAAGTCAGATGCATTATGTTTCATTCAAGGTAACTCAGAATTTCCATTTACTTCTAAAACTAGTTCTTTCCATTGTTCTGAATACGATTTTCACTCGGATTTGAGAGTTTAAGAAGTCTTTAATTATCGACGTTAATTTATTTCATTTTTTATCAAGTTGCTGCGCTCTCGAAACAAAGAAAATGTTTCTGTTAAGATTTTTTTTATTATTATTATCGTGCCCTACATCATTAAAAATCTAACACTTATTATTTCTATACTCATGGTGGGATTTGAACGCACAGTTATAAATGTATACTTTTTTCTATACTTTTATTAAAACCTCTAATGTTCATGTGTTCCAAGATGAAATATAACATTTATAATTTATTATTTAAGATTTTAATTATAAAAATATATTCAAGAGGGAATTTAATATTAGCTATAGCTGTTTTTAATCCCAACACTGACTTATGAAACTAACATGAACGCACCTGAAAAATATATATACATAAATTTTTGTATTTATGATTCTAATCATTTCAAATTTTCGTTTATGTATAGAATTATGTTACTTTATATGCATTTAAATATATACAAATTGAACACACACACACTTATATATATATTATATATTATATATATATATATATATATATATATATATATATATATATATATATATGCCAAAACATACACACGACGGAAAGACGAGAATCTAGCACTGGATATACTTCGGTAGAAAATATATTGTGTTTTTGTAAACCAAGAGAGAGTAGAAATAAGTTTTTATATATGTCCAAGCAAAACTTCTCTAAAACATTGTCTTTTTTTATTACAAAACTATTTAAATAGCTACAAACTTTTGCCTGGCACATCTCTCAGTAAATAAGAACGTCATAGTGAGAAAAAAACAATATCATAAAGACGCATGGAACAGTGGAGATTCTAATGCAGCAAGACACTATGCACAGAAGGAGCTTCAGGCACATGTTTGAATTTTTCTCTTCATTCTTTTCTACCAGTCGTTTTCAGCAATCAGTTGAATGATGTTAAGTTATGCGTGTTCGAAGGATTTTGATTTCTCTTAAGGTGAATGAATGGCTTGAGCGAAGGTACTGCATCAACTTTTTGACACAATCAACGATTCGTAAGATTCAGCAGGTGTTTAGAGCCTATGTAAAGGGGTCACAAAAATTAAGGAGGGGTATAACCGATTCAAAAGTGGTCGTTCGGTAGAGGTTGACCAGTTTTCTGGAAGGTCACATTCCGCTCAAGAGAGTGACTAATTGACTTTTAACGTTACACTGTTCATCTACTCGAGAGCTTTTGGTGACGGACCTCGTATTTTGAAACATGGTCATGTGATCGAACGACATCTGAGCTGGCAACCCTCTCTAAGCATGTTTAATCCTCGACATTTTTAAACGTGTATGGGCCTCTCCTCTGCATGGCGGGTCTTCGGTGATGCTGGCTGTAACTCTAGACATTCCTGACACGAGTCCGTTATCTAGACTACTGTGGAAGTAACAAAACGCTCCAAATGCAGTTGATGTTGAAAATGTGTGAAACTTTATAATGAAAGATCGCGGTATGACCATACGAGAGACTGCTGAACAAGTTTCGATCAGTACAGGTTTTGCACATACAATTTGCTGCGAAGTTTGTTCTCAATCTTTAATCTGTGAAATAGGAAGAACTCCACGTCATACAATTTACATGGAACCTACTCGATGCTACCAATGCTGAACCTGACTCCTTCTGACATCTCTCTATTACCGAAAACGAAAATGACATAGAAATGATTCGGTTTTCAGAGTAGAGAGTAGATAATGTAGAATGCGAAGACAGAGTTGAATACCATTCTAAAGAAAGACATTTGGAAGTATTTTGGCAGTGGAAAGGTGAGTTATATTGGATATTAAAGTCACACTGTTCAGCTACTCGAGGGCGTTTGGCGTGATTTTGAACCATGGTCAAGTGACGGGACGACACCTGAGCTGGCATCATTTCCCCTAACTACCGCACCACACCAATGGGAGAACGTTTGAGCTCTCGACAGATTTAACGTGCATTGCACCCCTACACGGCGGGTCTTTAAGGGTACTCGGCTCGAACTTATGACGCGGCTGCCACTAGACCGATACTTTGATTACTAGACTACGGTGACCACCGGCAGTCGAGGGAATAGTGGACTAAGTGAGTGAAAGCGTGAAGGTTCTACTTTGAATTTGATTAGGATCCCAGTTCCAAGTAAGTAACATATTTTTTTCTGGTAAATGGTCGGATACTTTTAGAATGGGCATTGCATGTTGCAAAAAAGGCATGCGACATTTCACAGAAGAATATTTTGTGAAAATATTCATAGAAGCTACAAAAAATTAAGCACTTAAATGTCCACTTATTTCCTGATTTCTAAAAGAAATTAGGAACGAAAATAAAGAATTTTGCTAGAAAACAAAATTTTTATAATTTATTTTATTTGCAAACATAGAGATTTGAAAGAAATTGCATTCGTTGCAGTGGGAATTATCGCAATTATTACCACAAAGCAGAAAGAAAAGGAATTTAGGAAATTTTAATGTTTAATGTAGAATACAAATTTAGTAAAAATTTCTTTCTCAAAAATACTTCAACTTTATAGATTTATTCTAGCTTCGTAATTATCTAGAAAGGGGCATATATTCTTTGCTTACTCAATGGCATATGTTCCAAAATATTTTTCCTGATATGAAGTATAATGCTTAATATTCTCTTAATGGTTTTAATTATACTGAAAATTGTTGTTTAATTATATTTATTAAAATATATATAATTCATATTTATAAATCCTTTAAAATTTTTAAATCATGAAATATGAAAAATAAAAGGATGAATGCATTATATTTAAGCAATCTTGCTTAGTTCTTTGAACTCTAATTCCCTTTCGACTTACTTGCCTCAAGCAAACTGAATATCTAACCAATAAAGGCCACACCTTTTCTTAATAGAGTCATTGATCGACTTCTTGATGCATCACCTTTATGTAATATATTTTACATGAAGTAGAATTGCACACATTTCATTTTCGCTCAGATAATTTCACAAAATAAGATTGGTTACGGCAGAGAGCTTACACTTCAAAAAGCACCCTATAAGCAGTGTTGTCAAAAAACATGTTGAAAATCTTTCTGGGTATGAGTGTTAGAAAGAAATGTCCTGGGGAAAAGAAGAAGGAAACGAAATGAAAAGTTACATCGCTCTGGCTGATAAAAGTTGTTTACTCTAAGAGAAGAGGAGGAGTAAGTATGCTATTATCCGGACATGGTGGATCTATCAACACTTCTCACATCTGCTCACCACGTCGATAAAATATTTTGCTTCTTTACTTTGCTTTTGAAAGCATGACGGTGAATGTGTGGTTTTTTTAGCTTCTTATAAAATCTTAAGTAAAAAAAAAGAGGAAAAATATATATTTATATAGAGAAAGTATATTTCCCGGATATATGTTTCGCTTTCCATAAGATATATCTGAATAGTAACAATCCCTAAAAATATAAATTGTCGTTTTGAAAGGGATCAGCTTATAATGAAATGAATATAGAATAGTGTGCTGATATTTGTAGTAAAATTTGAGTCATCAATAATTATAGATCAACTTGGCTGATATTGCTAATTTCATTGGAAATATTTTCTGTTATTAAAATGAAAATGGGTTGTTTATTTTTTACACTCTTGTTATGATCCGAATTTTCAGTAATTAATGTTTAATTTTTATTTTAAGGTATCTGATCACGTTCGGAGTGCTTTTTAAGAAAATATAGCATATTCAAACATTATAAATGCTTTTTAGGACTCAATACCAATAAATACTAATATTTAGCTAACAATATTTAAAATAAATTACCTCAATTTTACAAAAGTCACAATTATAAGGGAAGTTTTAGCAATATTTTTGGAAAACATCAAAGCAATTAGAGAAAAAAGTAATACACTTATATTAGTAAGAATATTACTAGCATTAGATGCATTTATCTAGAAAATGTACTAAAGTTTTAATATTTTATTAAAATTTGGAAATTTTAGAGCTGATTGAGTAAACATTGTAAGAAATGTGACATTCTGTATGAGACCATTATTTAAATAACAAACCATAACTCAAAAAGTATTCTTACAATAAGAAATATTTCAGTACATTCCCTAGAAAGTAATATCAGGTTCAATTTTATAGAAAAAGTTTTATAGAAATACATGTGTGACATTTTGAGTTATCAGACTCGCCATGATTGATTTTGAACAATTTAAATGCCCAATTCTGGTAGATCAAAGACCCACTTCCGCTTTTTCTAACCTTAAAAGCTTGATTGTAACTTGTCTTCTAGGTAACGTAGAAACAAAATAAGGTATGTTTTGTAAAACCAAACGACACCTCTGTTCAACATAATAAAAAAAATATATCTGTCTAGACCAAATTTGGTCATTTTCAACGTGTTCGAATACCTTAAAAATAGTGTAAACAATTTGAAGCCCAGTGATTGAGTGGAAGTGCATCGTGCTTCCATTCCACAAATGTTAGAATACAAACCCTGGACTGGGTGAGGTCCAGTCAAACTTTCAACGCTTTCTTTCATAAATCAGCATTCATCTTGTTTGAGAAATAAACACTAGTGGCTTAGTGATAGACTGCCCACTTAAACGGAGTACCTGATCATTCACCTAAGTGCACCAGGTCGTGAAAACCGAGACGTGAGCAGCAGGTCTTCGACCCTCATGGGCTGTTTTACCACTGAGTTTAGGATAGCTAAATATAAATAATTTAAATCCGCATGTTTAAAGAAATAATAATACTTTTTGTTGTATTTATTTGCAATAAAATGTGTCATATTCGCAAGCGAAACACCCTCTCTTACTTTGTTAAAATCACTAACTTTACAGCTTAAATTGAACTTGGTATATTCTTACAACCGAGTGGTTGCTTACGGATAGTTTTTATCATTTCATACCTGTAATTTTAGATACTGATAGCAGTGAGCACTGTAATAGCAGTGAGAACCTTCTGGAACTTATAGTACGAACTTTACTGCTATTTACCCTGTATTTTAAGGATAACTTCATCGCTCTTGAAGAATTATTTTGTTCTTTGTGACTGACACAGAATACCATACACGGACCTTGATCTACGCAACATCGTATTTAACAGTATTTTTGTAGCAATCCTTTTATTAAATTAATTTAAAATTGTGGTGTTCTAGTTTTGCAGTGTACTAGTTATTAGACCTTCATATTCATTTTAGAATTTATATCATTTGCTTTATCCGTATTTAAAAACATAAGATTTTACTACTGAAAGACATTTGCAAAGTAGATATTTATCCATTAGAGCAAACGCAACGACTCGTTTTTTATTCCGTATAAAAGATAATAAAAAAATTAATGTGATCCTAAGAAATCTAGAAGAAACATAACGATTGATTAAAATTTTAATTGGCATAACTGTTACTGGTATAAATCAAGTTCATCATTTCATAGTGCAGTAGTTTAAAGCAATTGTAAATTTTTAACCAAAAGAACAGTTTAATAACGCATTAAGAATATTTTTTGTCATATATAGAGGGTTTTAAATGCTGTTAAAAATATCCCAGCAGATTTCGTAAGAAAGATACCTTATTTTTTTCATTACTTAGACAACAATAATAACCCTAATAGTTTTCCACCAATCGTATTCCTACGTTCTGTATCCATTAATTTATGTTATGCATTGTATTTTACATATACTTCATGACTTATGATTTTTTTTTTTCAAACAGTAATGATAATATGTGGGCATATGTATTTTACTTAAGATTATTTCTTTATTATCTTTTAATGATTTGAAATTCTAATGTTGATTCATAGTATACATGGTACTATGCACCCTTTCATAACACCTTTGCTGTAATATATATCAGTACAAGCTATACATAGTGCCTTCCAGTGAAGTCACTCGAAAATATTTTGATACAAAGCAATATTTTACTCATTATAAGAAAATAAATTTCCAGTAATGACACTTAACAAAAAATGTAAAATTCACATTCTTTTAAATATATGAAAGACATCTTTGTTAGAGAAACAATAATATGAAATTAATTCAACCTCATGCGTCCCAATTCCTATCTTAAACAAGAAACACAAAAATAGAAATGACAAAAATTTTAAATTAGACTGAAAATTTATAAATCACCCAAATGCAACCTCAAACTTAGAATCGATATCAAGGGTCAAACTTGTTTGATTGTACCAACCCTCTCTCAACTGTAACTTGGTTGAAAAAAAAAACAAAATATCCGAAATAAAATGAATCCGGATGTGAAAAATATCAAATAAAAAAAATAATTTAAATATCATTAAAAAGTTACTTTTCAAAAGCAATTTGTTTGCCTCTTTATTTTAATAATTTGTGGCCCCAACATTTTAAAATTCTTAAGTGGATAAATGCATATAAGAGAGTTATTTATATATGTTACCGGCAAAGTATGAAATCCGGCATTCTATAGAATGCCTAGGCATTCTATACAATGCCTAAATCTAGCCGGCAATGTATGAAATGATTCCTATTTCACACATTGCCTAGGCATTCTATAGAATGCCTAATGAGAAACTGGCAAAGTATGAAATACATCTCAGATTCATTTCGAAAATTGTCAATTGGCAAGATATAAAACTTTTAAGAAGTGTCTCGGGCTCAGAATCTGTTAGTTGTGCATTGCTGTTTGTTCGGAAATGTCAAAATACTCAATTTTACTTAAACTTGTTCAACAAAAAATTGGTTTTTTTCCTGTGCTACCTGAAAATGGAGAAGCAAGCTATAGTGTGGGAGAATGAGACATGGTCTAAAGCAGGGTCGGCAACCTATGTCACACGTGGCACGCGGAAAAATTCTCAGTGGCACTTTGCAAAACTCAACAAACTTATAAATTTTTGAATTGTTTCAAAAATGCTCTACTGTGTGGTTCGCTGAATCGTATTGGTAGATTGGTTTGACACGCAACAGCTAAAAGGTTGCCGACCCATGGCCCATAGACATGAAACAACTATTCAACGGTTAGTTGCTTAAAATTCGAGTCGATGATCCAAAAAAAAGGTTTTTTCTTAACTGAAATTACTTACTAGAAGTTAATAACTGATATAAAAAATGCTAAAATGACTACTAAGAAGAAACCCAAGAACTATTGGTTGCTGAATAGCTATGATGTGATGTTGGCGGAAAATAAAAGTAAACTCATTTAAACTGTTAAAGAAAGCGTCAGCACCATAAAACAGGGGTCCCCAACCCTTTTTCCGTGGATCAAAATGTATCAGGTCACTCAAGGAGCATTAAATTATTTTCATTATATTTACTGGGGTGTATTTTTTTCGTGTTTGTGCGACTTTCCATGGAAATCGCTTTGTATTTTATGTGAAATCATGTTATAATTATTTTTTGGTGCAACTGAATTTTATTCTGAAGGCATGTTTAAATACAATTAAATTATAAAATCAAAACAATATAAAATATAAATAATCATCGTCCCATCCTCAGCGGGCTGCCGTAAAATTATCAAACGTTGACTGGTCCGGAAGAGAAAACTGTTGGGAAGAACTGCTATACAGTATTACGTCACGGATTCTTTTTTTTTTCATAATGGGGCTACAGATTCATATTTTTACCATTTTCAGACCTAGTACATTCTCCAGGGGCTGGTATCCCTTTTTAGTGCGGCATCATGTAAGCGATACCAATTGCCTCCGGTAATTTTGACACCCAGTTTGACGATGTGAGCATGTTCTAGGAATTTAATTTGCCAAGAGCAAAATTAATTTCATGATTCTGGGGATGTGATAGAATTCTGAAAGAACTTTCAACCAAATACAAAAATGTTACTCGTTATGATATTGAACTGTACATCCACCTACGTGAAATTTGCCAGAAAAAACAGAAAATTATTTTTTAAAAAAAGGTATTGTAATACAAAACATTAATTTTTTTCCCGAATGCCAATATATTGGCACTTGTAATGAGTGAGAAATAGGATGGTTTCTATCAACTTGGAACTTCTGAAGGAATTTTAATACCAAGTATATGCGAAATCACAATTTAACAATAATTTTTTTAATGGCAGTCTCATTATTTTGTCAGAATAACCATTTGTACTTTTAGGAATGTAAGTCATTGATATAATATCCTTATCATGACCTTTTTCATACTTTGCCTAAATAGCTTTAGGCATTGTATAGAATGCCTGGGCATTCTATACAATGCCTAGGCAAAGTATATAATCAATCTCATATTTCATACTTTGCCTAAAAACGTCCGGCATTGTATAGAATGCCTAGGCATTCTATAGAATGCCCGCATTTCATACTTTGCCGGTAACATATATATAAATAGATAGATGTAGAGAGATATATAGATATATCGATATAGTGTGAATGTGTGAAGTGATAATCTCATCTTATTTTCTCTTCAAATAATAACAATAAAAAATAAAAACATATGACAAAGAAAATGAAAGACTTTACTCGAAAACATGCAAATTATATTATGCAGTAAACTCTGACACGTTTTTCAGCAAACAAAAAAGTTCATTCAGACCTTGTATACTTTAGTGTTAAACTGCAATCAGTCTCAAACACTTTTCAAAACACATAAGCAATAAAAACCGAATAGCACGTACACTTCACTCTCATAAGTGAACTGAACAACGTGCTTTCTGGAGCGATTTTACTTCTTAGTCTGAGCCACTGAAAAAAAATTATCCCTTAAGTACCCTTTAGGAAGAAAATAGCTCGTTGTGTCTCCGGTATTTAGCAGGAGTCATAATAGTATCAGTCAGGATCATTCTGTTTGAGAAAGTGTTGTTCGAACGTGTCGATTGCCG